>LPNX010799505.1:195785-238262 GCA_001517045.1 Pseudotsuga menziesii | reverse complement strand
ATAAGGAGACAGGAGTATCAACTTCTGGATACACTATGAGTCTTGGATCAGCAGTTGTTTCATGGAGATCTCGCAAACAATCAGTTCCAGCAGATTCAACAACAAAAGCAGAATATGTGGCTGCAGCTGAAGCAACGAAAGAAATAGTATGGCTCAGGAAGATACATGAAGATTTGCAAGAAAAACAAGAGAACTCCACTCCATTGTTGGTCGACAATACTTCTGCAATCAAGCTGGCAAAGAATCCTAGATTCCATGATTGAACCAAACACATCAACACAAAGTATCATTTGATTCAACATCATGTAGAGGCCAAGACAGTCCATCTTCGACATTGTTCCACAAATGATCAAGTTGCAGACATCTTCAGCAAAGCGCTTGGACGAGAAAAGTTTGAAAGATTCAGAAACATGCTCGGACTTACGAACACCCCTTCGGATTAAGAGGGGGATTGTTAGAATAATCCTTCGGGATTATTGTAAATAAATAATTAATAGGAATTTGATTAGATAGGAAGCCAAACAGGCTGAGCGGAAGGTGAAACCCAACCGCCATGTACTTTGTATAAATACAGGCATTTGCATTGGAAATGTATATAGAATCGGGAGTTATTACCAACAAATTAAAATAATCACTCAAAACAAGGAAATAGTGGGTCCATGAGTTTAAATGGTTCTCTTAGTTTGAAAATGATCACCTACATGACTGAAACTAATTATTTGGCCCACTTTTATTACAAAATCAATTTTTCCAATTAAACTATTAATATCCTAAGTTTTGGAAAAATTAAATTTTAATAAAAAACACTGAAAAAACAAAAAAATTGAAAAATTGAAAAAACCTAGGGGGAATAAGACATGTTCATATAAATCGACCATGATGTCTAGCATGTTTATACATTAACACATAGAATATAATAACCTCAATAGGACTAAATGCCAAGCTGACCACCCCAACTTTGGACGTATGGAGTGAAAAACTCGGAAATTATTAGTTGTTTAGTCAACAACCAATAATAACCAAGGAAAAAACACCCTGGGCTGATCAGTTTGACAAATAAAGTCTGAGAGACCGAGTCTTTTACAGACACTATCATGCTAGAACATTTATTACAATCTTTCCATGGGGTATGAACATGTGATATATTACAACAAGCACTTCCCAGAAGTACTTCGAAAGGTCTTCTGAAGTTTGAACAAGTTATCCTTGTCTGGTTCATGAGCCTCACTTGATAAAAAACCACTAAGTACAACTTAGGTGGTAACATTATGGGTCCAACTATGGGACGTGTGGTCGATCTGGTCTTTAAGGCAAGGAGAGGATATGAGAACACTAGAATCTTTGGTTTTTATACCCTCTAAAAACATCTCAACTTGACAAGAAAAACCTCAATAGCACAAGTTTTATAAAAAACCAAATGAACCATTAAGCTGATTTATTTAAACAAAATAAATGTAACTAACTAAAAGAAGCAAAGTTTTATTACAGCTAAGTATAAAATAGAAATGAAAAAAGTAAATGTTCTCTTTCAAGGAGCTTATTTTCCTACTCTAAGCATGATATAAAAAGGGTTAAGTGTAATAAAAAATCCAATGTAACCTCCTAAGCATTTTATTAACATAAAAAAAATTCCTTGTCTTTGGTTGCCAAAGAAAGTAAGGATACCTTATTCACAAATTGCAAACCTATGTGATGGTTCAGAATGGGCGGGATGGATGGGAGATCATAGGCATGAATAATGTCATAAAAATTCTTCCCCAACTTGTATTTTCTCATGTAGGTTGATTCTATCCATGACTGGATAGGACTGATATACCAATCAAAATGATGAGACAGATTGACCACATCATCATATTGATCACCAGGGCTTATCAAATGATAACTTGTTGCACAAGCCCCAAGTAGCTCCAAATCATAAGGAACCTCTATATGTGAAAAAGATGGCTGAGACTAATATTCCACTGACTGCATCACATCTGACTTTTCACAATAGTGTTTCTCAATGTCTTCATTACTAATACCATTGTGTGGCTCTACATGGTATGAATCTGAATGATCACATGAAAATTCAGAATGCTCCTCTTCCATACTAAGGTTTTCTAGGTCTCCAGATCCATGCTTCCCTCTATGGAAGTATAGTAGATTGGACTTCCACAAATTTCTAAATAGACACTCCCCTTGTTTCATATAGCATAGATAGGATTCTTAATAATATATCCACAAAAATCCCAATACTCATCACCATCATCTATGTTAGATGTGATGGATTCCCCATTATTGATATCATGTTCCAATATCAAGTTGCCTTTGTCTTCATTACTGATACTGATATATGGCTCAGATTGATCATGTGGATAAACTGCATGCTCCTTTTTCATATCAAATTTTCCCAAGGCCACATGGTCACTACTCTCTCCTTTAGATATGCCTTAGATAGAAAAATCAACAAAACTATCGAAAGTTTCTGGTTCATTATTTTCCTCTTTATTCATGTCATAGACCAGATTTTGCATGAATGTCCAAGACTCCTCATTAATATATTTGTCGAGGATAAGGGAGTCTTCGTCATTTGTATCATGCTCCAAGCTATACTTGTGATACGGATTTATGCATGAACGAAATGAAAGAACATATACAGAATCATAATAACCGACATTTTACAAAGATAACAAATATACATTAAACACATATTCTATTAAATGGCGGAAATAGAATAGACTGTAATACAATTGCTATAATGGTGGTAGCTATCTCTGAGAAGAGATGTGGCTGCTATGCTCATTCATTCCAAGATGAATACAAAATGAGGCCAAAGGGGCCTATTTATAATAAGAATGAGGTGAGAAACCCAAAATTCCAAAACGTAACCATAGAATATGAACCGTCATAAAGTTTGTAGCCCCAAGGTGGTAAGTCGAACAGTCAACTTCCCGGGGCCATAACTTTTGCATACGATCTTTGATTTGGGAGTTTGATAGCTCATTGGAAAGTTATATCTAAGCTTTACAACTTTTGGTTATCTAAATGCATGCTGATGGCAACCATTTGGCCCAAAATCTCCAAAAAACCATCGTTTAGGGCCTCAAAATGGCCTCAGTAGTTTGGGACCCGAACAAATGTAGAAAAATAACTAGGAAACTGCCACAATGGACAATTGTTTTGAGCCAATGGAATAGGTGGGTGGCCACCGATATCCATCTAAATCAATCCTACCTCCTTAGGAAGCAATGGTCTCCATTATGTCGAATCCCGTATCATCTCTTGAACTCTGTGTTGAGTTGATCTTCTGGTGTGACATTTGCTGAAGTGAAGAGGCTTCCTTTCTTTGACATCTCGAGAGGGCTGTAATTGTTGTATGGATGATTTGTTTCTGGATGAGCACCTTGAATGCATGGCCTTGCATCGTAGAGGTACTCGGATAGATGAGGAAACAATGGCTTTGTCTTCTTCTTGTATATGATGAGCATAGACACCCTGTGCAGAGGGTGTGGAGGTCTCTGTGATCTTATGTTCTCCTTCAGACGCAATTGTGAAGAGGAATAATTTTCTAATGTGGGAGCTTATCTTCCTACCTTGCGAGACTTTGTTAGGTTCAATGGTCTCTGGTATTCGATAGGGTTTTCCTCCCAAAGTAACAATGACACTATGAGGCCATGACTCATATACAGCATGACGCATCCACATATATGGTTGTCCTAAAAGAACATCACAGACTTCAAGTGGGGCCACATCACACAGTACCTCGTCGTGGAAAGGCTTGATGCCATATGGTAGGAGGCATTGTTGATTAATGTGGATACCTCATCCTTGGATTAGCCAACCGATACTGTAAGGTTGCGGGTGTGATGTTGTTGAAAGCTCCAATCTCTTGAGGACTTCTGCTAAGATTAGGTACTTTTGGCTACCGTTGTCAACAAAAAAATGTAGAGGCATTCCCTTCACCCACATCTGTGAGTGGAATAGGCACTCCTCTACCTCTCACTCTTCAGTATCCACTTGTTGATTCTATGTTAAAGCAACACTTGCAGTTGGGCATGCATTAATGATCTGCCTCCCATTATATGCAGCTGTGGCATTGGGTTCAAAATCAGAATCAGGATCTGATTCTGAAGATTTGATCTCAATCACTAATGACTACTTTGAGCGACATTCATTAGTGTTGTGCCAAGGGCTTTTTATGAAATTCACACCACTTACCAGTGTCCTTCTTTGTCTTTCCATCTTGCTTCTTTTCTTTTGGCGAGGACTGGTTGTCCTTTCCTTGTTCTGTGTTTTGTGGGCTAGGGTTTCCCTTTCCTTGCTTCTGTGCTGGGTGCGCAGGTCTAGAGTCTCGCTTATTATTTTGTCAAAATTTCTCCTTGATTTTGACAACATACCGATAGGCGGATCCAAGTGAAGAGATGTCGATGAAGTCCATCTCATTTCATATGTACCGATGTAGACCACTACGATATTTCTGAATCAGGTGTCGCTCGGAGTCCTTGATACTCAGCTTTGTACGCAAGGTATGAAATTTGTTGGTGTACTCTGACACCGTCTGGTCCCTTTCTTGATGCAGAATGGTCCATTTTGTGTACTGGCCATCATAGTTTCTCACAGGGTAATACTGTTCCCTAATGGCATCTATGAAAGAGGCCCAAGTGGGATTTGTTTCAAACATTGTAGACTCATTTGATGAGTTTTTCTCACAATAAGTACACCACCAATTTTGGACATGGGGGACTTCCTTAAGGAGTGCAAAGGTGATCTTTTCTTTGTCGGAAAAATTGTGCACAGAGAAATACCATTCTAGAACATTCAACCAATTATGCAGGGAATCTACATCAATATTGCCTTCAAATAAAGGAATATAAAAGTTAACTTGTACCTTAAAGGGATTTGCATCCCCAAACCGACTGCTCGTTGAAGATGCACTTGCCGTTGCTGGCATTCGTCGAAGGATTTGGGTGAAACTATCCATCATCTCATTCCTCTATCGCTCAAGGGCTTCCTTGAGTAGCAACTTGATAGGATCTCCTGCTCCCTTGTCTCTCTTTTCTTCTGCCATGGGAGGTCATTTGGGACGGCGAGAATGATCAAGTGAAACTAGTTCGAGACCAAACTCTCTATACTCAGACCTCGTCGAGGACATGCGCTGAGAAACAATCAAAGAGCAGATTGCTCTGATACCATTGATCCAAATTTATGCATGAACAAAATGAAAGAACATATATGGAATCATAATAATAGACATTTTGCAAAGATAACAAAGCTACAGTAAACACATTTTCTATTAAATGGCAGAAATAGAACAAACTGTAATACAATTGCTAGAATGGTGGTAGCTATCTCTAAGAAGAGATGTGGATGCTACGCTCATTCATGCCAAGATGAATACAAAATGAGGCCAAAGGGGCCTATTTATAATAATAATGAGGTGAGAACCCCAAAAGTCCAAAATGTAACCCTAGAAGATGAACCGTCATAAATTTTGCAACCCCAAGGTGGTAAGTTGTGTCAACGTCCCAGGGTCATAACTTTTGCATACGATCTCTCATTTGGGCGTTCGATAGCTCGTTAGAAAGGTCTATATAAGATTTACAACTTTTCGTCAAAAAAATGCATGCCAATGATAATAGTTTGGCCCAAATCTCCAAAAATATCATTTAGGGACCCAAAACGGACCGAGAAGTTTGGGACCCAAAAAAATGTAGAAAAATAACTAGGAAATTGCCACAATGGACAATTGTTTTGAGATAGCGGAACAGGTGGGTGGCCATCGAAATCCATCTAGATCAACTTTTCCTCATTTTAGTACTCATCTTCTTCATAGAAAAGGTCACAAGGTAGTAACCTTCTAGGCTGTCATCATTATATGGAGAACACGTAGCAGTCCCATCATGTACATTACAGTTTTCATCATAAGTTTCACTATAAGATTCTGCAACGGTTTCATCCTTGGGTGTGTACTGTTAGCTGGTGACAAAGGGTAGGCCTGGCCTACCATGTATATATTATGAGGCTCACTTGAAGTTGCTTCCTGATTACTGACCTCGGGAAGTTCATGTTCCACGACTTGATTTGCAACATAACAAGCGCTTTCTTGGTGGAATTGTTCACAGGGTCTACACCATGGAATTACTTCTTCTATCATGTTGGCTGAGTCTAACTGGTTTGGAATCTGAGGCTCCTGCTGAGAAAAATTATCTTGATACATTTGATTCTACTTGGGATGAAAGTTCCTAGGTCCATTATTCCTTTTCATTGTGATTAATCTATTATGAATGTGATTCAAGTGTGCAAAATGATTGGCCATTAGTTGGTTTTGACTAGTAACCAAGTATTTTATCATGTATGTTACCTTTTCCATGGGATCTTTAGAGGCTCCCTTTTCTTCTGATTCAATAGCTTTTCCCTTTTCTTTGTTGTATGAAGTGTTTTCCCTAGTGTAACCTAGAATGTTGAATTTTCCTAAAGACTACATATTCTTTTCTATTTTCTTGGCCAATTCCTGAGCAGTTTTTAGATTGGTCAGCTCTTTGTCTCTTAACTGGTACCTCAAATCACCAGTGAAAGATTTGATGTAAGATATGAGGATGGAGGCATCCTTTGGCTTGATTTCATTAGGAAGGTCTGCAACCACATGCCTAAACTTAGTGTTAAATTCATCCATGGTTTCATTCTCCATCTTCTTAATGTTATGAAGGGCAGTAAGCAGATGTCTTGGTTCTTTCTTTTCTCCCCATTTCTTCTTAAAACCCTCTAGGAATTCACTAAGAGTTTTATATGAATCATCATCTAGGTCGAAGTACCATTCTTCAGCATCATCTTCTGAGGATAAAGCAAAGAGCTTCATTTTCACATCGTCATGGTCATGGGAAGCATCATTGCAATAACTGGCTAGGTGCTTTTCAAACTTCCAAAGGTGATACTTGGCAGTGATGGCATTATTGCCCTGAAATATGGGGAGCTTCTTGATAGCATCTTTTGGAATGGCATGGGGAGCACCTGCTATTTGAGAAAAGTCAAGGGGTTTGAATAATTCCATCATTTCTTGAGATTGGTGAACATGACTCTCTACAAATATGTGATGGATATTTGAGAGGGATTGGTCTCCTAAATTTTCAAAGTTTCTATGGGAAGTCTGCCTATTCCATCTTTCCCTAATAAACCTTTTGGGATCAGGGAGATGATTGAATAATTTTCGATGATTTATTCAGGTAAAAATTCTTGAAGGGATGTTAGATAGTGGAGTCTCCAGATGGATCGAGTTTTAATTTTTATGTTTTTTAAAGACTAGATCAATCAAAAGCTTTTATCTTTTTAGTTGTTTAGAAAAAAGTTAAGCTAATTCGTACTCATGAATAACAAGATTTATCCCCGACAATGGCGCCAAAAAGTGTTTCCACCTTTCACACACCTAGGTCACGTGACAAAAATCTTCAAGCCACTCAGTGTGTCCTTCGGGGCAAGTCTCAAGTCAAGGTTGTCACCTTTTTCTTGACTCCTTCGTTTAGGCTCAACTCCTAATGAAGCCAAGGGGGGTAGACCCTATTAAGTTACTAAGATTAATTACTTAGTATGGTGATGTTAAACTTAATGAATTACTTAGGAGTTTGAAATTTAACCATAAACAACCATAGATGACAAGATACAAAATGAGCGCACGAAAGCACAATGCTGAGACACAATATACATATATAGCAAGAAAATAACCAATGCCTTAAAATGGAGTCAAAAGAAAATCAATGTGCTTGCATGTGCTTGGAGTGAAAGTTTTGCAATTTCCTCTTGGTATGTTTTAAGTTAATGTGAAATTATGAGTTGATTAAAATTAGGCAAAGGGGTGGACTCCAGATATACTCAAGAGTACTTGGAGTATGTCCAAAACTAAACCTTCACGGCTACCCGCAAGGAATATGTGGGCTGAATGGATTCTCTGGATCTATTGTTCATAATTAACCCATTAGGGTGTGATAGAGATCATCACCCCGAGGTCACTTTTCAGGAGTTCCTACTTCCTTTGGGTATTTTTCCACCGTAATGGTTTGATCTAGGTGTTGGATTTTCACCTAATGGTTTGTCAATTTGGGAGAGTGAATCCTAATTATACTAGTCACTCAAATGCTTTTTATATAGCTTGACTGATTGGATGAACCGCAACCAAGTGCAGATAATACACACCAGAGTCTTGTCAATTTTAGTAAATTTTGAGATGGAAGTTCTTGTTAAAAGGAAAAACCTCCAGGAACCTCTTTCGCTCCAAGTGGACCTCAATCAGGGAATCAAGGAGGGGTTGATTTTATTATGGTTACTGAAACAAATGATGATAGAAAATTAAACATAAAAATATAATCAAACCACAATTTTCTAATTATACTACCACGAAACTTTCTTCACCTTTCGGCTCAAAAGGAGGCTCATGGAGTAAGCATTAAAGTTACTTTGAAACCAATAGAAATGGAATATGGAATTGATTTTAAATCAAAGTATACTACCATGTACATTAGTACTACGATAGATAGAAAAAAGATGAAGGAAAAGCAAAAAATGTCACGGATGCAAATCCCCCCACGGGGGATGGGGAATGGCCTCAAAAGAGCCTATTCAAAATTATTTTTATTCCCAGCAGTTAAAATATCAGCAAACTGATATGATGCCTCTTTATTCTTATATAGAATGAAACCAAGAGCTTACAAAGTGCAAAAATTAGCGATTTCAGTCAAAAAGAGAGACCCCTGGGGGGATTCAGAAGGACCAAAAGTCACTTTCAAACAGCAGATCTTCCTCTTTTATGTTATACCTAATAAAAACCATCAATATTATTAGACTGAAATATGCCCAAAAGCGCTCTAAAAGTACCTTTGGGTCAGCTTACTTTTAACAAAAAAAAACTAAGTTAAAACTAGTTAAAAAAGGTAAAAAGGGAACCAAGGAAAGCAAGCTTTCCTTGGGATATTGGATTTCCTTTTAGGTAGCCAATATGATGTGCATTGATTTCCATATTTATCGTTTATAACAGAAAAAATAAATCTAATGAATGCAAGCTACAAATTCTTTTTAAAATTCCATGCAAAAAGGATGATTTCCCTAAAGCTAGATCTAGAATGCTTATGAAACCTTTTAAGAACAAGATCTAGATTATGGGCTTTGAGAAGATAGATATATGTTAAATTTACTTTGATATAATAGATCTTAACAATATCAAAGCTGTGAACAAAGTAACCAGGTAAAATAATTGATTTTGAAGGAGGAAGAGGAGGAGAGAAATGTTGGTAGCCTTGAAGATCCACCGTGGAGCTTTCAGGTGGAATGTCGAGGGACTATACCTTTTCAAGGTTTTGGAGAAAGTGAAGAAGCAAACTAGATCAAAATCCTCTCCAATCTAGGAACCTGCAGCTCAGCTGAAATAAAAAAACTTGCCGAAATACTTGTGAGATCCGATTAGAACATACACAGAGATTCAGAATAACATCCATATAAACTTATAAAACATGCTGAATCTATATATCTAAACATGCATCAAAGGAAAGATATGGCCAATAAAATTATTGAAAAGCACCTTTCTTATCAAGATTATAATAAGCTTATTATCAATCATAGCAATGAATCCATAAATAATCAGCAAATTATGAACATAGATGCAGGTTACCTCAATAAAAAATGGAAATGATCATCCACACATACAATGACATAACATTGTCTTGCCTCCAAAGCTTCTGTTTATTTCAAATGAACAATAACGATAGTACAATAGTAGCAGCACCTCAATCCCAATTCTAACTAGCTTGGAAGAGGGAGCTTGTGCCTTGATTTATACAAAAACTAGGAGATCCATCCCAGGGGGGTGAAAATCCCAAGGAGATAGATCAAATCAGCTAATTGAGAGTCAATCAATGCCTAATCTGTGTCTAACTGAGCTAGATTTCAGTCTCACTGAGTGCAATTGTCAATCGGAGAGTTGATCTGACTGACACCTCAACCTATTGAATGAAGCATCCACCAAAACTCATCCAGATGAGACAAAACGTGTGGAGCAGAGAGGGAGGGTAAAATTCCCCATAAAGGATGCTGAAGATCAACTCTGGATCTGTCCAGATCACCTCCATCAGTCAAGGATTTGACAAATCCAGTCAATCCGGTTCATATCTGACTGATTTCAATCAAATTGGTTTAGAATCCACTGATCTATGATTTTGGATTTGCTCCATTATTCATCAATTTATTAATTAAAATAATCAATAAATGATTTTTGGCGCTTTTTGACCTGAGTGATGGAAAATCTCTCAAAACTAGGAAATAGTGGGTCCATGGGTTTACATGGTGCTCTTAGCTTGAAAATGAGCACCTACATGACTAAAATTGATTATTTGGCCCACTTTTATTAAAAAATCAATTTTCCCAATTAGACTATTAAAAAATAGCCTAAGTTTTGGAAAAATTAAATTTTAACAAAAAGCACTGAAAAACCTAAAAAAATGAAAAATTGAAAAAACCTAGGGGGACTTAGACATGTTCATATGACTTGACCATGATGTCTAGCATGTTTATATATTGACACATAGACTCTAATAACCTCAATAGGCCTAAATTCCAAGCTAATCACCCCAACTTTGGAGGTATGGAGTGAAAAACTCAGAAATTATGAGTCGTTTAGTCAACAACCAATAATAACCAAGGAAAAAACATCCTGCACTGATTGGATTGACAAATAAAGTGTAAGACACTGAGTCGTTTATAGACACTATCGTGCTATAACATTTATTACAATCCCCCCATGGTATATGAACATGTGATATAGCACAACAAGCACTTCCCAGAAGTACTTCCAAAGGTCTTCTGAAGTCTGAACAAGTTATCATTGTTCGGTTCAAGAGGATCACTTGCTAGAAAACGACTAAGTAGAACTTAGGTGGTAACACCAAGTAAGGACTTTTTCTAATAGTAATAACCATAAGAATATTTTGGAATTCAAGAGACACTAGACCTTCCAGAGAGCCTTAAACTAGTTGATCAATTCTTCATGCATTTTTGTTAATTAAAGAGTTTTATATCCTCCGTTTGGTGAATATATACCTTTTTGAGCACATGTACATACTATGCAATCATGATAGTCTTGTACTCTAACATGAGTATACCTTAACTTCCCAATATAGTATTTCCAAAACTTCATATCCTCCCAATTGAATCTCATCTAAGTGGTCAATAATTGCATGAACCTAGTGGCATCACTATGCTTTTAGATCCAGACAGTACTAATTTTATTGAATAAACTCACCTCCCGTATCCTATTTCATTTTTTATTTGTTTTAATTACTAATTTACAACAAAAATAATTATGTGTATAATGAGTCATAAAACATATATAAAATATCCACTTGTGATTTACATATGAATGCTTTCACCATTTCCATTAATTTGGTTCACTTAAATCATACGATAGCATTAATTAATTCAAACATAAATAAATAGTCATCATTCACACATAAATGGAAACTTATCTAAAAACATAATCAACTAGTTGTAGATCAAGGAAACTCTTCCCATCCATAGGCTTTGTCAAGCCATATCCTTCTTTTGTAGGCCACCAATGAGTTGGGGCTATCAACCAACAAAAAAGGTAGTGAGTTTTCTTATTTCACTACACAATTCTTTATTCATGGTACCGGTCCAATCCATGGTTCCAAGGATGGTGGTATGACTAATCACTATTAGAAAAGTGAGTGATAAATGACCAGGTGACCAAAAACATTGGTCACCAAGTGAAATAAATTCCTAAACCACCACAAAATTTTGTAACACAATGTTTTTAAGTGACTCTATGACCAAATTTAAGCAATTTTAAGTCATCAAAACTAAAACTGATTAAAATTGATTACTAATCTAGTCATTGGAAAAGAAATGACTAAATTAATCATGGGATACAAAATATGACTAATTTCAGCATAGTATACTAAATATGACTAGACAATCCAATATAACAATTATAGACGATTCTCATTGTTAAATTTTATGAAATTGTACTCATTTAGTTACATTTTTCATAAATTTTAATGCTACAGATGGATTTAGAGAACCCCTTAAGAAGCGTCTCTAAATCCATCTGCATTGTTATAAATAATGAAATTTTAAAATATATTGTTTTTATTGTCTAATTTTAATTCCTGTCACGTCCCCATCCCTCAACTGGCGAAGAGGACGCGATGAGCACATCAAATACAACCGGGAAACAGCCCCATGAACATAAACAGAAAATCAAATGCTGGAATTAAACATTACAAGCATACACAGATGCATTTATCTTTAATCATACAGCGAAAGCACACACACTCAGTCCATCACCCAGCATTCATCAAGTTCATTATAGTTCATTTAACACCAATATAAATTGCAGAGATGAAATATAGACAACAGGCTTATCTTTTTATGAAGAATTCACCTGCAACCAGCTACGTCGCTGCAACGTTCCACCCAACCATAGGCCAGCTTGCTCATCAATCTCTCAGCAACGCTGCCACCCCCGAGCTGGGCATGATTCCTCCAGGATAAGGGTAAATTGCAGGCTTACACATAGCTGAGGGGACACATAACAGCCAAACCAACACTGCTGGGTTTCACAGGCTTTCTACAGGCAAGCCAAGCCAGCACAGTCCAAGGTTCAACCACTGCATGCCAGCAACCACACAATCCGTTCACAGCTCTGTGAAGAAGCAAAACAACTGATGACAGTCCCAAACGAAAGGTGAGACACAGCTCCAGCCTATAAGGCAACTCAAAGTAGGTTTTGGCCCTAACGTGGCCAAAACAACTCAACAACATCACCCAAACCAGGGTATATCAGCAACCACAACACAACATGAAGGATAACAACAGTCCACAGTCCCAAAACAAAGAAATTCAGCCAACAGCACACACAATTCCTCAATAGAACGGTTGGGCAACATCACACAGTTCCAATAAAGGAGAAGAACAACTCCCAGCGTGGACAGACAAGGAAAATTCAACCCACGAATTAGCAATCCACAGTGGTCCAAAACGAAATTGGAACCCACAGCCGACAAAACTCATGGGGAAGACAACAGCCCCAAACACCAACAGCGAGCATGGCTCACGGCATGGGAAAAACGACCCAAACATCTTGTGCGTGAGGAAAGACTCGTACCCAACATAAAAATGCACGGGAAATACATACCCGATTTTCTGCGTGAGGATTCCAGCAGTAGAGGCCCTGCGTGAGGAGAAAACAACTCCGATTTTGCCTGTGGGTGAACAAAACAGCAGCCAGGACGTGAATTACAGTGCGTGGGTGCCTCAGCAACTCGTGGAGAGGAACAAAATGCCCCCGTGAGACCAAATTCGTCCAAAAACCTGTGCGTGAGGAACCAACAGACCCAAAATCGTGGTGAGTGAGTGAGCAGACCAGGGAGGAGTGCGTGAGGGTGAAGAATGGACAACGTGGGTGGAGTGAGCAAGTGGGTAAGGCTGACAGCCTGCCACAACCACCACCACTTCAGCAATAACTCCCCCCAACCACCAGCTGAAGCATTAAAGAGGTTAACAAGGGAAGATGGAAAATAAACAAGGTGACAAAACATGGGTTTTTCCCCTTAACCAAGGTTTGACATCCCCCCACCCCTTATCCTTTGGAACCATGCCCTTTTCATTCAACGTTGCACTGCCGTAGCTGGTTGTGGTTTATTTTTAATTGATGTGCGGGTTTACATGATGCCGAATTAAAATGTGCCGGATAGCACGACATACCATCGGCAATTATCCCCATTGCCGAAACATACACAACAAAATCGATGGTGGGGCTTTTGCCTTGAGCTCCTCACCATGATTAATTACAATATATATACATCATGCAAATGGGGTCAAACCCGGGGATGTGACAATTCCCAATTATAATTTTGTTCGAGGAAAATTGTTAATCACTAGTAGGAAATGTGTAGCCAAATGAGAACCTATTAAAATTTCTCTTAAGGAAATTTTGTATGTATTTTTGTATTAGGGCGATGTGTTTTCCATGTGTTTGTACCTTGTTTCACTATTTCTGCTTTTGTATGCCCCCTTTGGCACACAACCAATTTCCTCTTATAAGTCATCATGTGTCACGTTGATTTGTGCCATGGATTTAGTCATTTATCACTATAAGAATCATCATGTCATGATTGTTATACCATTGAACTCAACATCACGTACATGTTTCATTTCATGAAAACCGTCACTATTTGACCCTTTCAACATTCTGTCAAAGTTTTGACAAGTGAATGTATTTCGAGTCACGATTGCCAAAAATTGTTAATTGGCCATCCTTCATTATTTTACAAGTCATAACCATGCACCATGATTACCACTTCTTCTATATAATTCACGATGAGCTTTGAATAGAGCGAGGAAAACTCTAGCTCATCAGATGTGGCATCCATGAGGGTAGGTTCACGAGTTGGTCACTCACAAAGATTGTACTGGGAGACACACAATAAGCATACTCCTTTATTCTGTAGGAACCATCTGGCCTTTCACATGTTAGGTGAACTAATGTACATTGGCTTAGTCATCATAACAAACTCCCTGCCTTTGGAAAGTATTAGAAGGCATGCAAGAAGTATAACACCTTGATAATCTTGGACACGACGACAATCTAGACATAAGCAACATTAACTTGAATCAGAGGTATTAATAAAACTCTAGTAAGGCTAAATTAAAATTATAATAATAGTAATAATAATAGTAATAATAATAATAATAATAATTAAAATTAAAATTAAAAATAAGGTGAATAAATAAAATAAAACAAATTACATAATGAAATGAAATAAAACTAAACTACGAAATCAGTTAAAAGAGTAAATTAAGGAAACTTGAATTAAAGTAAAATCCGAACTAATCGAAAAATAAGCGAAAAACTTATGCTAACTAAAAATTTGGTGGGGAGGGGGGGTCATTGAAATAAATTAATTTGTTAAGTAAAATAAAGAGTTAACTAAAAGTGGTGCATGGGAATGCATTGCTATAATTGAAAGGCTTAATCAAAATGGAGAAAAATGAAGAAGGGATGATCTTCTTCTTCTTCTTCATTCTTGCCATAGTTTTGAGAACGAACCTTTTTGGTGGCTCTAAGGTGACTGTGGAAGAGTCTCGTTCAATACAACATAAGTGAGACTGGGATCCTCCTAGAAGCAACTTAGAATTATATTTCCATTGTTATCCACATATTGTCAGGGCCATCGACCTTTGGGGTTTCGGGGGAAGGAGTGTAGTTGTTAGGGAATTTAAGGGAAGAAAGAAACCAGTGGGTTCACTATGATTGGAAATCTATTTGGAGCATGGAATGGAAATTTCAGCAGTGAACAAGTCTCATAGCACCAAAAAATATTGGTGAGTTTGTAGGAGATAACGACGAGGATTTTGACAACAAAAAATGCCTTCGACAACACTAGCATATCTTTGCATATTAACAAGTTAGACTTACTGTGAATTTTGGTGTTATCAAATTATGTTTTTATTACTGCAAATTCAAAGGATGTCATGTGTGTTTAATTTAATGAATGTTATTTATATTATGGACATGGAAGAGTTTCAATTTTGTATTTAATTTAAAAAAGGGGAAAATAAATGGTGATCTTAACTTAGCATTTTTTTTTTCAGATCTAGATTTATTTATATACATCCATAATAGTTGTTTTGTCGAACCCATTGGAGGGTTATTACAGTCTAAGCTAAGAAAGTTGAAAATTACCCCCTTGGTTATCTACATGTATTTGAAAGTTTCAATGACCTCCCTTTCAAGAACACCCCCGCCCCCCCCACCTTCGACATAACTTTGTTGAGTTGCAATAAATAAGAAAAATAACTAAATTAATGCATTCAAAATAACTATTGTATAAAACTAATATTAATATAATATGTTATTAATATTAAGAAAAATAACATTAATATAGATATAATTTAATAAAAATATGAATATTAATGTTAGTATTACCATTAGTATAAGTATCAATAAAAATAAAAAATAAAATATTAATATTAATATGTTTTTTAAGATGAATATATAGTATGTTTTAAAAAAAATATTATAAATAATATAATAATAATAATTCATTTAAAAAGAATAAATTCGTAAGGAGGGAATATGATAAAATAAATTGTGGATTTTTTGAGTTTTTTGGGGGATTTTGTCCTTTCACATTCCCATTATAATATCCTAAATTTTAACCTAACACTTATAAGCATAAGCCCCATTGATTATGATGTTATTTTGATAATATATTTTGGTATATTGGGTCTAGAACCCCACTATATGAACATGACGATTTGTTTGATATATTGGGTGTAAGCCAATTGCATATGTTTTATGTATGATTTTATGTGTTGGGTGTGGACCCTGAAGCACATGATTGATAACATGTTTTGTGTTGAGCAAGAAGATCTAGAGTACATGAGTGTTTGTGTTTGTGTTGAGTGAGCAGCTATGGAACACATGAGTTATGAAAACCTTTGTGTTGAGAATGAAGCTCTGAAGCACATGAAAAGATAAATTGGAAGTGTTGGGCATAAGTCCTGGAGCCTTCCAAGTTGATGTTGAGAATAAGATCTGGAACATTGGGTCCTTGGAAATTGTATCCCTAGGTGTATCGTACAATACATCCTAGCATTAGTGTTGAGCGAGGAGGTCTAGAAATGCACGAGGTTTGTAACTCCCTGTTTTTTAGCGTTAAGTATGGGCTCTGGATAAGCGCTAGGAGTTAGTGAAAAGAATTAATTATGTCAAGTGAAAATGAATCTATTAAAACATTGATCTCGTCTGACTTATTTAAAAGTGATTAAATGAAATTTTGAATTTATGTATCTCATAAAGTACTGAAAAACTACCATGTTATATGATGGAATCCAACATGCAAGGATGTTTAGAGTTCCCTATCCCAGTAGACCTAAACCCTACCTAAAATCCTTAATAAAAAAAGTGTCATAAGTTTAGGGATCATGTTATATGATACCTAAATACAGATGTTAACACACACACACACACACACACACACACACACACACATAAGTATATATTTTATACAGGATATTGGTACTAGCTTGGGCGGATCCGAATTGAAACTAGAAATGCTTTCGGGTCATGGTTGTGTGGAACATGGTAGTTCCCAAGTGATTCAGTTATCTATACAAAGGTCATATCTTCATGTGAATTTGTTAATATTGGGCATTTGAGTGTGTAGGTTTTCAGACATTGAAATAGATTCATCTTGTAGGTATGAGGTTCTTGATTTTTACCTTTCATTGTGTAGTGCATTTCTTGATCAAGTATTCAAGGATTTTGTTTCCTATTTCATTTCTGAAATTTATTTCCTGTTCCATATTTTAAAGGGTTTATGTTTTATTTCTAAATGTATATCTGGAATTTATCTCTTGTTTCATAATTTAAGGGTTAATATTTAATTTCTAAAACTGTGTGTGCAATTTATTTCCTATCTAAACTATTTAAGGGTTTTAATTTTTCCAAATTCATTTCTACATTTTATTTCGTATCTTTAATTTTATTTTCAAGACCTAGAACACATCAAAATAGAGCATATATTAATATTATCTCAAATCGTAGATTGCATATTGCCAACAGGCTAAAATTAAATAGAAATAAACCCAAACTACTGTCCATATTAATAATTACGAATAAATCCAATAATTATCTATAGCATTAATCTAAGATCTAAGTAAAATATTATAAACATATTTATAAGCAAAATAAATGGCAAGCCAAAACCATTGAGATCTCTAATGCTCTGTATGCACATTATAAATAATCAAAACTATAAACAATTCATCCTCATAATTAAAAGTAAACAACAACTCAATTATACAGATAAGCTAACGAGGACCTCTAAGGTCTATTATCACCTTTTCCACATTCATAGTAACCAAAACATATACTTAATACATGAAATAAAAATATCGAAATCTTATATCGTAAGAAATATTTCCACATAATAAATCAACCATAAAACTAATCACCGAACTCATTAAGTATATCATATAAATAAAAATAGGTCACAGGATTGAATCCTGTGAGCATGAATTCCCAATCAAGTATTTCATAGTACTCATAGTTTACAACCGTTCGTAGCTAGGATTAAATCCTGATATGCTCACAACTTACATTCTTCCAAACATACATTTAAAAACATGGATAAACAACGAACCCTGTAGGATTCGTTAGCATCTTTTAATGATGTATTAACTCAGAAACAAATTACATAGTCTACATTATAAATTAAAATTCAAATGCCATAAACACAGATTGAAATTGTTTCTCTCTCAATGTTTCCCCATTTCGATTTCCAAACCCCAGTTCTTAACCAACATTGAATCCCATAGGATTCGTTAGCTATGTTTTCCCAAACACTATATCATTTTTCATTTATACAAATTATAGACGCTGTAAAATAGTTCATTATATCTCTAACACAGAAATTAAAAACACCAAGTTACAATTACACGTCGTATCCATTTTGTGGCTAATGGTCCTGAACAATACAGTACTCCATTATATACAAATGGTAAACCCCTAACATAAGTCCATTAAAACCATGCCAACACTAAGTCATAGCAACGATACTCCATTCATAAAGATAAACCCCAATAGTTATGACCATTGCTAAATAAAAATCTTGAAATAAAATTAATGAACACAGTTGCTAGTTTAAATGGCAGGAACTCCATTTCCATCAATGGCATGGCTCCAAAGGCCAAGTAACATTGTTAACATATTTACATTAAAAGCGTAAACAAGAAATACAAGTCTACACAAAGTCAAACTAGCGCTAAACTAAGAAACATAATGACAATCCATTCACAGCAATGAATGCATTACAACATTAACGATTTCAAAATATATACAAAAAATACACAGTCAAGCAATTGCACCATTGCAAGTAATGGTGCTGTCAGCATTACCAAAACTTGAAGATATTAACAAAACATAGATTTCGTAAATATTCACCATGGCCAATGATATTGACAGATATTTACAAACAATCCATTTTGCCAAATTGCAACCGTTAAAATCCAAACCAAGCATTAAACCAATGACGAGCTTCAACTTGTTACAACAGGGCTTACCTGAAATGGGTTATGTGTTAACCACCAGGGAGATGCATGGACCACGTTTTTCGAACCCTGCAACCTGTAACAAACCAAAGCCAAGATGAGGAGTCTGTCGAATACCAAACTAAAACATCTAAACAAATGCTTCCAAACCTGACTAGAAGACATACCTTCAAGCGTAGCCAACGTCCAAGCTCCACACCACTATGCAGAATAGAGACAGAGATTCCATAGCGAAATCACAAATGAACAATACCTTCGTGCTTGTCAAAGCTCTAAGCTTGAGACCCCCATTCCCCAAGGTGCATTAATTTCTCCACCCTGGCCTCCATTACATGAAATCAAAACCCGAGGCCTATAGTTTTTGCCACCCCAAATCGCATTGCAAGAATTGACCACCATATAAATCATAAACCCCAACATTTGCATAGTATACTTAAAATATAGCCATGAATGGCTCACATTATGCCTTCAACCCTTTACACCACGACCTTAAATAAAACAAAGGTCTATGTTATAATAAAATAAGCCCTATACATTATATACCATGTAAATGTTAAGTGCAGGTATAATTAAATCAAGGTCATAAGACCATAAACAATAATGGTAACCAATACAAGATAGGATTAATAACACCCAACCTTGCATAAAGAACAACTAAACAAGCGTAATAATAATCATTAGGATAGGAATGTAAGTCTATTCGTCATCCAAGCAGTGTGATAGTGAAGTATAGATAGTATGTCTTTATGTCACCATGATAGCCAGTTTTGCGTCATGAAGTGCACCTGCACACAACAAGGAAAGAAATGCATTAGTTCAAATAAGAACTAAGTAAGCTCTGTAGCTGCAAGTAAAAACAGTTACCTTCTAGGTGTTTTTACAAGGGAAACAAGTCCCGCCACTCCAGCCCTTAACAATACAAGTTAAGTCAGAATTATTCATAACATGGTAATTAAACATTATAACCAATGAGCAAGCAATCAAAATAACATACATACATATAAATACATAACCGTTGAACTCAGATATTAAGAAACATAATTTCAACATAGCATTACACTAATAACCACATTGGGAAGACATATAGAAGGAAGTAAGAACCGCTTACGACAATACAGTGCAGTGAAACAAATTACGACACATTCCACATGAGTTAAGATAATGTCTAGTTCATGTAGTATTTGACTAGCCTAATTAAAAAAAAACTTTTCAAATTTTGGGAATATTACACCCATTATCTTCCAGTAAATAGAATTTGCAAATTGGGTATCTTGCATGTAGATATATCAATTCTTGCTTCATCTCCAATGCAAATCTATCTATTCTTGCTTCATCTCCACATGGAGAGGGTTCTTGCTTCAATTATGAATTCCAATCTAAATTTAATTTCTGCATGTCTCACTTCCCAATTAGGTTTTATGTGAGGGTTCTTGATTAAAGTGAGGTTTACACCCATGTTTTTTCTTGAGAGTTGGATATTTCATCACTAGGCGTAAGACAAAAGGAGGAATACACGGGTCAACATCGGTCTGTAATAAATTCCTGGTAAGTCCTAATACCGTACACATTGTTTTAATGCTTTTCGATCCTTTTTATCTTGTAACTTGACTATGGATGTCCCGGGGTTGAATATCTCTCTATCTATACATAAAACAAGTTAAAATACCAAACCCATTTGATCCTCAAGAATGTTATTGGAGGTGACCTAGATTCTTCTAAATGCCAAGTCCATATATTCCAAGGATTGAAAACTCACTGAAGGGAATCTTAAACAGTTTCAGGACCAGAATATCCCATCCTTGTTGATGTCTTTTCCCCGCAAGATCGTGGATGCGAGAGAAAATAAACATTGATGATATATCTCTCAATAATATCTGATAAAAAAATGTTGCAAAATGATCACAGGGTTACAATTTAAAACATATAGATCTCTACCTCTCAAAGTCGTCTCTCGGGCTACGAGTTCGTTGCCGCCTCATTTCCTTAATACTTTTTACACAAAAATGATAAACAATAAAAATAGTTTCAATGTCCACATGAAGGGCATCAAAATCTATCAAACACATTAAAATAGAAAAATCTAGTTTTTTTATCATATTCTTCTAATTTTAAGGCCTAAAATATGGAAACAAATTCTAAGATCCACTTTTCCAGCATCTTATTTGACCATTCCAAATCTTGGATTTCGATCCTTGATTGAATGCCCTCTTAACTTTGAACGGAAAAAAATAAAAAAAATGATAGTTAAGCATTTGACGGTCACAGATAAGCTTTCCATCTATCTAGATATACCTCTGTGTTCACTCCCATGAAATATTCATTTAGTGTATTGATCGACCTTTTTGAATATTGTGAAATAAAAGAGCACATTCTCAGGTAATCATATAATGAATTCACTTTTAGTTGAGTCCTATAAGACACACCATGCTTCCACTGATACTTCTACCTTTTCATCCTAAGTAAATAATGGTGGACATATGTCAAAGACATTCCCTATCACGATAATACATTAGATTCCTTATACTAGAGTACCTTTTAGGAATTTGTTATATGATATCTCACTAGCAGCTACATGTAGTGGTTTCATGGCTTCTCGCCATTGGAGAAGACATTTATATTGATAATATATTATGGAATGGATCCTTCATTGTAGCAACGCTTACCAAAACTGAATTTGACGATCAAAACTTGTTGGAGGAAAACATATTAATGTTTGATGTCACTTGACTCAACTTTCTCCTAATAACAATTCCATTTTTTTATTCTATTTCTAATATAATAGAAGAAATCCTATTCAATGTTTGAGGCTTACAAATTTACCAAAATAGAAATCAAATTTATAGTTGATTGATATTTGAAAACTAAAAGCATCATCTATATGACATAGAATGATTGAGAATTTTGAGGCATGATCCAATATATAACCTTGCTTCTTTGAACACAACAACTTGCATATACTGCAATCTGCATGAGTTTTGCAGTATTTTTTATTCATCTGTTAATAGATATTTGAGTATATGTACTAATTATTTACACTATAAATATACATCATTTCCATTCTATTCATTAAGAGTAAGCAATCATTTAGATGAAAACACACTTGCACATATATGGATGAAGACAAAATTAAAATTGAAAATTGTTGTAAATTCAAATAATTTCAAAATAAATAGGTATCCATTAAGCAAAATTAGCAAAAAGATATAAAAGTTTCAATGGATGGTATGTTACTAGGAAACCTAATAGACCACACCACCAAAAATTAATCACAAGCTTCCATTAAGACCAATTAAAAATACATTAATTACGTTGATACGAGTTTATATATTATGTCATATTTTGGGCTTCATTGAGATAAAATTTGTCATCAAGATAGAGTTGAATTCACACCCAGATCAAATTCGTCATCAAAATAGAGTTGAGAGCTATTAAAATCATGCCCATGAAGCACACAATAATTATGTATATCAATATAACATTTTAATTTATCAAAACATAGAAAGATAAAAATTTACATAGTATATTTCAAATTTTATTTTTGTATTATTGATTTTTTTTTAATTATTAAATCGCCATCAAAACCTAATATCTATAGAATATAGAACTAAAATATATTAAAACATTTAAATTACACAATCACAGATTTTCAATCCCAAATCAATTGCCTTTTTCTCCAAGAATGGTGTTTCTGAAGGAATTTAATAACTATCCACATTATATTGACCTAATCTTGATTTTAGAAAATGTTAGTAAAAGTACATGTATCAATAATGTGTTTACAAAGAGAAAAAAACATTGCAAAAGTAATAACTTTATCCCTACATGTCGATCTTTCTTTGACACCTACTAACACGCTATTCCTTGTCATTTGACACATGTATTCAATATTGGTCTTTTCACTGATGACTGTAATGTTGATTTGTACAATTGGAGGATCTAAACACTTGGAATTCAAATGCTTGGATGTTCGATGATGCTTAGTGATGCTCTGCTGGATGGACTTTGGTGTCAGTGGTGCAACATGTCATTTCCTTTGGTGCTTGTGAGAAATCTTTGAGTGCATTAATGATGGGTTTGTCCCAAGTAATGTTTTCCATCACCGAACAAAACCAACAATAATGGAACTAGAGAAGTTTGACACTTGGAACATATGATTTATTTGATGATTACATTGAGGTATTTGTTTGATGATCAAGGCTGACGTAATTTTTTCAATAATATATGTGACTTAGTTTGAGATTGACTGTAGAAGTAAACAAATATAGAAGAAAATCATTTATAATTTATAAATGATTTTATAATGATAAAAATAATACTTTTTTGTGGTTTCTAAACAAAGTTATAAGTAAAATTGGCACTTTCAAACACAATCAAAGAGATCAAGAAATTTTGAAACAAAGAAAATTAGGATTACTTAATAAATAGAAAGTTTGGAGTGAAGAGAAACTAACTACTCTAAAAAAAATCAAGGGTTGGGTAATTGATATTGAATTGAGAAAAGGTAAAATATCCTCGAAAAGACTACTACACAAATTTCACACAAAACAAAGGATAAGTAGACAACTTAAATCTCTCACTATCAAATTTGAATATCTTCCATCAACACCTCAAAAAATTTGACATTTGGATTCAGTACTAATAAATCCTAGGCCTTAATAGACCTTAACTATAAGGTACAATAATATATAAAACCTAATCATCTACCCAATGGGTTATCTTCAATGGTCGAGTGCATTTACCTTCATGTAGGAGTTCTTGGGATCGATTCCCTAGGTTGGTTTCCTATGTTGTGTGCTTCACTTGATATCCGTTCTNTTGTGAGAAAAATAGGAAATAAAGGGATTTGGAAGGGGAAGATAAATTTGGAGTGTGAAAATCTAATAAAAGTAGATGAGAAAGAGGGTTCAAAGGTAAGTGGGGATATAAATTAAAATTTTAATAAATGGTATAATAACAAATAGAAGGGGTAATTAGGGATTAGGTTGTTAGAGGAATTTTAATATACCTTTTTAATGGGAAGTGGGAATGGAATAGAAGGAAACTTAAGTTATAAAAGGCCTTTGGGAAAGTATATTGAAAGGATAATTTTATGAAAAAGGAGAGCTTCTTTCCCTTTTAAAAGCAATGACATAGGAATTTTTGTTGCGGTAGGGCACCCAAGGGGAAATAATTTTACCTTTTGATAAAAGGCATAATGACATGAAACTAGTAGGAGTGACCAATTAATTTACTGATGGACAAAAATTTACAAAATTTTAGTGGACATGACTTAAATGACCAAAACATGTTGAAACTTTGACGGATTCATAAAGGGTTCAAATGATGATAGTTTTATCCAAATAAATATGTGCATGATAAATATGGTGAGCTTAGCACAATAGTATAAATATCATGGCATGACGACTTGTGTGACGAAAATTGAGAAAACTCTAAGACATGACATCAACCAAACTATATCAACAAAACAATGCATAAGACAAAATGACAAGTTAATTGTCAGGGTCATATAAGAGCGTAAATGGTGAAACAAAATACATACATGAAAATAATATCTCTTGGACATCATGATGCAAACAAATGTTTAAAAAAAATTGGTAGGGTTCATTTGGAATCATGCTCCGACATCCTTGAAAGCATGTTGATATTAAGCATCAACACGTTGCAACTCATGTTTTGTTTTTATATCTAGTTTCTTCTTGTATATATTGAGATGAGACACTTGACACATGTATATATGGGAAAATGAATCATACATAGTTCTGATTTATTTTTCAGATAAAAAACATCATCTTTATGAACTCTGACACGTATAGTTTATTCATATCGATTTCTTACGAATATATCAACTTAATTTATCTAATTTTTATCATGGTTTTATTATTTGATAGGTTTAGTACCAGAAAGGATTCTACACTTGTAACACTCCAAAATTTCGTAAAAATTTAAAATTTTTCTTTGCGACAATTAATGTTTAAAACATTGCCTAAGAGGGTAACTTAACCCCTAACAATTGTCATTCTAAAATATCTAAATCTAGATAGGGGAAGATAAATTTGGAGTGTGAAAATCTAAGAAAAGTAGACGAGAAAGAGGGTTCAAAGGTAAATGGGGATATAAATTAAAATTTTAATAAATGGTATAATAATAAATAGAAGGGGTAATTAGGGATTAGGTTGTTAGAGGAATTTTAATATACTTTTTTAATGGGATGTGGGAATGGAATAGGAGGAAACTTAAGGTATAAAAGTCCTTTGGGAAAGTATATTGAAAGGATAATTTTACGAAAAAAGAGAGCTTCTTTCCCTTTTAAAAGCAATGAAATAGGAATTTGTGTTGCGGTAGGGCACCCAAGGGGAAATAATTTTACCTTTTGATCAAAGGCATAATGACATGAAACTAGGAGTGACCGATGAATTTACTGATGGACAAAAATTTACAAAATTTTAGTGGACATGACTTAAATGACCAAAACATGTTGAAACTTTGACGTATTCATAAAGGGATCAAATGATGACAGTTTTATCCAAATAAATATGTGCATGATCAATATGGTAAGCTTAGCACAATAGTATAAATATCATGGCATGAAAACTTGTGTGATGAAAATTGAGAAAACTCCAAGAAATGACATCAACCAAACTATATCAACAAAACAATGCATAAGACAAAATGACAAGTTAATTGTAAGGGTCATATAAGAGTGTAAATAGTGAAACAAGATACATACATGAAAATAATATCTCTTGGACATCATGATGCAAACAAATTTTTAAAAAAAATTGGTAGGGTTTCATTTGGCATCATGCTCCGACATCCTTGAAAGCATGTTGATATTAAGCATCAACACATTGCAACTCATGTTTTATTTTTATATCTAGTTTCTTCTTGTATATATTGAGATGAGACACTTGACACATTTATATATGGGAAAATGAATCATACGTAGTTCTGATTTATTTTTCAGATAGAAAACATCATCTTTATGAACTCTGACACATATAGTTTATTCATATCGATTTCTTACTAATATATCAACTTAATTTATCTAATTTTTATCATGGTTTTATTATTTGATAGGTTTAGTACTAGAAAGGATTCTACACTTGTAACACTCCAAATTTTCGTAAAAATTTAAAAATTTTCTTTGCGACAATTAATGTTTAAAACATTGCCTAAAAGGGTAACTTAACCCCTAACAATTGTCATTCTAAAATATCTAAATCTAGATACTATAGCAAATCAGTTACTAATATATCAATACATTAATTACTAACAACACACAAAAGAAAGTATTGCAAGGTCAGTCTAAAATGAGCCTGAGTGTATTGAGTTTAACTATTTAAGTTTCTAGTAAAAGTATGATTTTAATTAAATTGTTCTTCTTGTCTTACTAAAGGGGATTTTTGGTTGTGCCTGTGGCTTACTTATCTCATTGAAGCTAATGTAGTCAACTGGTGTTCTTTTTATAGGTCCTTTATAGGTAAGACTTATACATCCAGTTCAAAATCAGGATTACTTATCCTTATAGTAGAAACATTGCTAGAGAACTCAATTAATTTTTATGATAAGTTAGAAGTATGATGTTGTGTAAAAATATTCAGCTCTTGGATTACTGGAGGTACTGCAAACTTGTTTTCCTTTCTAAAAACTTTATGTCTATGAATAAAATGTCTGCTTGGTTCTGGACTTCTTAAAATTTAAATTTTAGTCATGTTTAGCAATCTTGTGATAACTAAACCTAAACTCGATTAGTCTAGGTTTATAGTTACATTTGTAGAATAGTTTTTATATTTCTATATCATTATTTGAAATATAAATCAAACAAATAGGTTCAAACCTTACAACATTTATATAATTCCGAAGTATTATATTAAGCCTAACGTAGCAAGCATTAAAAACAAAAACAAAACTATGAATATGTGTTAACAAAAATAAATGTTTATTTCTACAGGGCTTAACCACTTCGTTTGGACTAATGTCGAAACTCAAATAATCTCATAAGTGGTGGATTCCATGTGGCTATGAAAAGTTGTAAAAATGTTTTAAGGCACAAACCTTAGCAATATAAAAATAGTTTCTAACCTAAAGCTTTGCTTCTCTTCACTAATATCTTGATGTTCAGGTAGAGATGAGAGATGAGCCGACAAACTCTCGATTTTTTCGGCCTTCGAAGATCATTTGTTTTAATTTTGAGAGAGGTGTTTCACAGTATTGAACTATCTGCCCTTGCCGATGTGGCCTTTGTCGTGGCGCTTGATAGTTTTACCCTCCTTTCTTCTCGTCGTAGTTTGCAAACTAAAGAGTCGTTTTCATTTACAGTGTTTGAACCGAGGTTTCCCTTTGAAGGTAAAAGTATTTCTTGAGAGCGTTTGTTTATAAATCTAAGCAAGTCGGTGAGCTCAAGATACAAGGTAAAACTTCTTTTTCCCAAACCCTGGTATTTTATTTCTTATAAGAATTTTAAATAAGTAACTATCATAACAATAACGAAAAACTATTGTTCATCCAATGTGGCCACAGGTGAATAATCTTCAACATACAATTGGAGGTGGAAATAAATACCGGTGAAGAAAAATTAGGGTTCAAGCTCTTTTTCCGTCAGGTGTTAAGCACAAAACTCGGGTAAGCATTTGCTTCACTCCAGAGGTTCTTGTTTCAGTAAAGATGGTTGTAGACGTAAAAATTTTGGGTGTGAGAAAAATGACTCTGTTTGCTTAAAAATTTTCACGGTTGTGTTTTACTATTTTAATGCCTTGATAAATTAAAAAGCCTTATGGATTGTTTGTTTTACAACCTTTGAGGTTTATGTAAATGACTACAACTCGCAGTTTTAAAGGGTAAAAAAAAATCTTACCTCGGTGATTTCTTTTTATAAGATGTTTCCACAAAAGGAAGAATTTGTCTTAGAAACATTATTTAGGCACGATTTTGAAGTTTTAAGGTGTTTAGTTAAATATCTGTTTGATTACATCAAGAAACTGTATGAAAGAAATCTTTAGGGTTTGAAAGAAAAGAAAATGTTTTGTTTTAGGCCATAATATTTAAACAAAACTCTATTTATAATTTGTATTTTAAAGAAAAACGTAAAAGTGTTAGTTTAAACCTTTTGTAAGAGATTTACTCTTACGGGTTTCGAAGCCTTGACCTCTAACTGAGGAAACCATGTTAATTAACCTGGGTTTAAATTGTTTAAAAACTATACTATAGAAAAACCCTAAATAAAATTCCATTTGAAAATACATAAATATTTACGGCTGGAAATGAATAAGTAATTACATCTATTTTACCCTAAATCGTTTGTAAGTAATTCTAGTTCTCTTTATTTTTATTTTAATTATTAGCAACCTAAACTATTTCTGTAGTATATATAATTATTTATGTAACTTATATTTACTTCTGTAACTTGTTTATATTCCTATAACCTATATTGATTTTTGTAACTTGTTTATATTTCTGTAACCTGTATTAATTTATCTAATGTGTTTAGATTTCTGTAACATGTCTTTATTTCTGTAACATGTTCATATTTCTGTAACATGTATTTATTTCTGTAAAGTGTTCATATTTTTGTAACCTATATTTATTTCTGGGATGTATATCTATTTTTGTAACTTGTTATTTACTGTCACACGTGTAAAGAGATGAATTAGAGTAATACTAACCATTGACATCCATAATACTATAATGAAACTAGGTATGAACATATGATGTTGTTTCTAGTTAAGAAATAAAGGATAACCTACTGATTTTCTTACGATTAAAGTTATGGGTAAATAGTAACATGTAATTTAATTTACCTATTGTACTAGAGTACTATATCTTCGGATATGTGAAAAGATACAACAATAGATATTTATCCTCGAAACAAAATATTCTAACCCTAAATCATTCATTCAAATAAACATTTAACCAGAAATTATTTACCTTTAAAAAAGAAGAGATTACACAGTATAAAAACAATTTATCCAATCATTTAAATAAATCAATTCATAAATTCATTCATCGCAGTTATTTTTCTTGCGTAAGGTAAAAATAAAATAACATTTAGAACCTGACAAATGGTATAAGAGACAACCACCTAAGGACCTCGTTCCACACAACCAATTCCTAAAGATAGCTTAGCGGCTAGTCTTAGGACCCCCAAGCCTGTCCACAGGTCCATCTAGTTGAAAGTATTTCGTGAGAGGATGGGATACAAAACCCCTGCAACTCCACAAAAGTATTCAATGGTAATGCTTCTTCCTTCTGTGGTAAAGAACACATCAAATCAACTACACTAGTTCTGTAATCAACCTTCACACTCAAAACCACTTCTGATTTTTACCCCTCCATCTAATCTCTTGTGCAAACTTTTCACTCCAGAAAATTCACAAGTAAAAGATTGAACAATCACCTGCTAAATTTGATGTGTAATTATAAGCATGCCTAGCTCTTTTGGTCAGTTTTTCATTCAATGAGCCACCTACTCCTGTTCCCCTTTATTGGGGAACTGACCATAAAAATAGGGAAGTTGCCTCCTGCAACAACTAGAAGTGGTTTGAGGATGCTACCAAGTGTCAATCTACTCTCACCCTATTCTATTCCACCTAGTGGTTAGTAGACACTCATTTAATAGCCTCCTTAAGCTGTTGTCCCATCTTTTATTTATTAATTAATAAAATATTCAACATAATTAATTACAATCATTCTTAACCCCACTTGGTCAATAATCACAAACTTTACAATAAAATTGAAATATAATGTCTTGTTAAACATAAAATGTTTTTTCAAATTTGGGGTGTGTGACATACACACCCCCTTAAGTATAACATCATCCTCGATGTTATTTTATTCATTGTCCTCAGAGCTTCCCTGGAACAGAATTGGATATGATTCCTACATATGACTCTCCAATTCCCAGGTTGCTTCTTCTAGACTAGGGTGTTTCCATTGCACATTCACTTGCCTAATGGTGTGATTCCGAAGTAAGATATCCCTCTTGTTGAGGATATAATCTAGTTCCACCAAAAATCTCCTTCAAGTTCCACTTGCACATCATTCCAATTTATAATATGAGTAGCATAATGTACATATATTTATAAAAAAGAGATATGAAAAACATTATGAACTTTCAGATTTGGTGGTAAAGCTAGTTCGTATGCCACCTGTCAAATTCCAGGCAATATTTCGAAAGGCCCACAGTACTAGGGTGCCAACTTAGTACAACTTCCTAACTTTAAAGAACTCTTTTTAAGTTTTACCTTTATAATAACATGTTCGCCCACCTGAAAATCTTTTTGAGTTTGTTTAAGATCTGCTTGACTCTTCTGTCGGTCTTATGCAACATTCAAATTACCTTGTACCTGCTTCACAATTAAATTCACCTCCTTTCATAGCTGAGGTCCTAGTACTAACATGTCAGCTGGGTTACTCCATGAGATGGGAGTACTTTATTTTCTTCCATATAGAATTTCAAATGGGCTATATTTTGCTGAAGCTTGGTAGTGGTTGTTATATGAAAACTCAACCAAGTGTAAGTAGTCCTCCCACTTACTTGGTTGTTCTCTAACATACATCCTTTGCATATCTTCCAATATTTGATTTACTCTTTCAGTTTGTCTATCCTTTTACGGACGAAAAGATGTAGTGAAGTTTAAAGTAGTATTGAAACCTTTAAATAATGATTTCTAGGAATTCCCCGTAAACTTAGGGTCTCTGTTAGATATTATAAGTTTTGGTATCCCATGTAAACCAAATATTTGTTTCATAAATATTTCAGCAATATTAGCATCCTTGTGAGTAGTCTTTACTGGTATAAAATGGGCTGCTTTATTGAGTTTTTCAATGACTACCATTATCGAATCATTCTAATTTTGATTTCTAGGTAAACCTGTAATAAAATCAAGACTAATTATTTCTCATTTCCAGCTAGGGATTGGTAACGGTTGTAATAAACTGACTGGATGCTGATATTTAGACTTAACCTGTTAACATTCAAAGCACCTAGCAATATATTCTACCAACTCATTTTTCTTATTTGGACAAAAATAATATTTTTATAACATGGTTATTATCTTTCGATATCCAGGGTGTCCCAAGTAAGGAGTCTTATGTATTTCATTTAAAATCAACAGCTTAATTTTACATACATTAGGTATATATAGGCTATTTTTTTAAAGTATTAACCTTTTTTCATTTAAACTGTAACCTATACTTAATATTTTAGTTAAATTTTCTACCACTTTAACTTGTAATTTCTGATAATTTTTATCCAATTTTACTCCTTCTTCCAGCTGATCTTCTAAATCTATTTTATAATTACTGATTTCTGCCATGAAATTCAATTTTGCATTTCTACTTAAAGAATCATCGACTTTATTTCTTTTCCCTTAATATATTGGACCTCAAAATCATACTCGCTAAGGAAAGCTAGCCACCTAGGTTTCCTTGCATTTAAATTTGGTTGATCCAACAGATACTTTAAACCTTTATTATCCGTCACTAACATAAATTTTCTTTCGATCAGGTGATGGTGCCACATATTTAAAGCATGTATCACAGAACCCAACTCTAAATCGTAAGTAGTGTAATTTTTCTCGTGAATTCTAAGTTTCCTAGACTCATATGTTATTACATGTCCTTTTTGAGTTAACACCCCACCGAGTCCATCATTGCATGCATCAGTGCATACAACAAAGTCTTTGTTATGATCAACAATTCTTAAAATTGGTGTAGTAGTTAATAATTCTTTTAATTTCTTAAAACTTTCTTCACATTTTTTATTCCATTCAAATTTCTTCCCTTTCTTCTGTAATGAAGCTATGGGATTTACGATCCTTGAGAATCCCTTAATAAATATTCGATAGTAGCCGGTGATCCCCATGAATGACCGCACGCTAGTCACATGCTTTGGGACCAGCTATTTTTCAATTGCTTTTATCTTTTTTGGATCAACCGAGATTATATCTTTAGTTATTACATGACCCAAATATTGTATTTTGTCTTTAAAGAAATCACACTTGCTGAACTTAGCATACAACTGATGTTCCCTTAACACTTGTAAAACAATTTTTAACTGTTCCTCATGCTCTTCTTTAGTCTTGGAATAAATTAAAATATTATCAATAAATTCAACTACAAATTTATCGAGATATTCATGTAATACATTATTCATTAAACACATGAGGACACTATGGGCATTAGTGAGCCCAAATGGCATGACAACAAACTCATAGTGACCATATCTGGTCCTAAAAGTTGTTTTAAAAATATCTTCATCTTTGATTCGGACTTGATGATAACTAGATCTTAAATATTTTTTTGAAAATATTGTTGCTCCACGCAGCTGATTAAATAGATAATCTATGCATAGAAATGGGTATCTATTCTTAATAGTCATCTTATTAAGCCAACCATAATCAATGCATAAGCGTAGGGTACCATCCTTCATTTTAACGAAAATGATTGGTGCTTCCCAACGAGACACGCTTGGTCTTATATACTTTTTTATCAATAAGTTCCTTTTATTATGATTTTAATTCATTAAGCTCTAAGATATTCATCCTGTAATGAGCTTTTGAGTTAGGCATTGCACCAAGTACCAACTCAATACTGAAATCTAGCTCCCTTTTCGGAGGCAGTCCCAAAATTTCCTTCGAAAATACATCTGAATACCCCTTCAAGATTGGGATATCTCCTAATTTTAGTTTATCTTCATTGTTAATATGTTCTTCATCGGTTATGGTTATAGCAAAATATTTACATCCCTTTCGAATAGCCCATTTTAGTTGCAAGTAAAAAATTTGTATGATTGTTATTTTCCTATGAATTCATGTTATTGTTACTATTTATCCCTCATTATTTACACATGCAAAAGTTTTATCGAAACAGTTCAAAACTAATATATGTTGTTATAACCAGTCCATACCAATTAACACATCATAAGATTCTAACATAAGTACATTTAGCTTTACAGAAGTTTCAAGCTAATTCATAAATAAAGTATAGTCTTTCACAAAATTAATTACTTTTCTTTTTTCTCCTGTAGCTAATTGAACCAACCATGACTTCATAAAATTCTCTACAGGTAAATTACATTTCTTCACAAAACTGGGAGAAGCATAACTCAGGCTAGCCCCTGGGTCAATTAATATAGAAATGGGTTCTTGGTTCAGCATACCTTCTACTTCCACCATGGAAGTTTGATAATCATCCTGCGTGTTTTCCAGTGCCACATTGATCCTGGGCATCCCTCTTGCTAAGTCATCAACTCTCATTTCTTTCTGCACTATAAGAATAATTTTTATAGTCTTCTTTTTGTTAGGACAGACTGATGCATAGTGAGGTTCATTACAATCCCAACATTTTATTGGTTCGTTACCTTCGTTATTCTTAACATAGTTGCTGTGATTGTTAGCATTTTATTATTTCTAGGGCCATTAGGGTTTGACTGTGAGTTACTTTTATTTCCTTGAAAATTTTTATTAGGAAAATTATGTGCATTATTATTCTCAAAATTTCAATTAGGTGTGAAACTCTTCTTTTTATGTTCAAAATTATTAGACCTCTTAGCTTTCCAGTTTGGCATGTTTTCTCTTTTTCTCTCCTCATAGCAAAAATTTGCTTTTCGCATAGCCTCTTCAAGGGTTTAGGGTTATGGTATTCAATTCTTTCTTTAATGTGAAAGGATAAACAACTCGAAAACCGTTGTACCTTGGGTTTCTCATAAAAAATGTAAGGCACGTAACGTAGTAAACTTAAAAAAATATTGTTCAGCTCCTTCATATTCATAGTTCCTAAATTCAGTTCATAGGACTCTTTATCTATCTCTTCATAATATTGCTCCGATAGAAACTTCTTTTTAAAGTATTCTTTAAAGATACTCCAGTCTTCAGTTTATATTGTTTTTCTTTATGTCTTTTACTCGTTTTAAGTCCTGCCACCAGATGTCTTCTTTTCCAATTAAATTATATATGGCCATTCTAACGTATAACTGATTGGAGTAATTATAAATTTGGAATTACTTCTTCATTCGAGACATCCATGCTTCGGCTTCCTCCCCGTTCTCTGTTTCTCCGTTGAAAGTTGGGGGCTTAATATTCTTAAATTCTCTATAGATTTCCTCATAGGGATTATATTTCATTTTTCTAGATTGATAATTATCCTCAATGTTATCACTAGAGTACTAATGATTCTTCCTCTGTGAGTCACCATAAATTTCAGAGGACGAACTACTTTGAATTTTAGAATGTTTGGAATTTTTACATTTATGTTCGTAGGAAATATTTTTAGATCCTATCTGTTTATCCTAGCCTTCACTCTAAAATTTTTCCATCAGTATCTAGTTCAGCTCCTCTTGAGCTCTTAGAATTCTTTTATTTTCCTTTTTAACCGTTTCCATTTCAGTTTTTAATTCCTTAACGGTTTGTAGTAGTTCCAATGAATGATTAGTTATTTATTCATTAACAGGTTCTTTTCTAGAATTACTTTGTTTGTTTAATGGGGACCCTTGATCTGCGTACTCTTCAAGTCCTTCCATACCTGCAATTCTAGTTCATAATTTTTTTTGACAACATTTTAAAAATAATAAATCGGTATGCATGAATTTTATTTAATGTTTGTTTACATGAGATGAGCCACTTTAAGCTTAGTGTCTGAACGTGTGCTCTAATACCATATGTAACACTCCAAAATTTCGTAAAAATTTAAAAAATTTCTTTGCAACACTTAATGTTTAAAACATTTCCTAAGAGGGTAACGTAACCCCTAACAATTATCATTATAAAATATCTAAATCTAGATACTACAACAAAACAATTTACTAATATATACATACATTCATTACTAACATCACAGAAAAGAAAGTATTCTAAGGTCGGTATAAAATGAGTCTGAGTGTATTGAGTTTAACTGTTTAAGTTTATAGTAAAAGTAAGATTTTAATTAAATTGTTCTTCTTATCTTACTGAAGGGGATTTTTGGTTTTTCTCGTGTCTTATTTAGCTTATTGAAGCTAATGCAATCAACATGTTTTCTTTTTACATGTCCTTTATAGGTAAGAATTATACATCCAGTTTAGAATCATGATTACTTATCCTTATAACAGAAACATTGCTAGAGAAGTCAATTAATTTTTATGATAAGTTAGAAGTATGATGTTGTGTAAACATCATCACCTCTTGGATTACTGGAGGTACTGCAAACTTGTTTTCCTTTCTAAAAACTTTATGTCAATGAATAAAACATTTGCTTGCTTTTGGATTTCTTAAAGTCTAAATTTTAGTCATGTTTAGCAATCTTGTCATAACTAAACCTAAACTCGATTAGTTTAGGTTTATAGTTACATTTGTAGCATAGTTTTTATATTTTTATATGATTATTTGAAATGTAAATCAAACAAATAGGTTTAACCCTTACAATATTTATATAATTCCAAAGTATTATATTAAGCCTAACGTAGCAACCATTAAAAACTAAAAAAAACTATGAAGAAGTGTTAACAAAAAGAAACGTTTATTTCTATAGGGCTTAACCAATTCGTTTGGACTAATGTCAAAAATCAAATAATCTCATAAGTGGTGGATTCCATGTTGCTACGACAAGTTGGAAATTTTTTTTAAGGCACAAACCCTAGCAATATAACAACAGTTTCTAACCTAAAACCTTGCTTCTCTTCACTAATATCTCGCTATTCAGGTAGAGATCAGAGATGAGCCAACAAGCTCTCGATATTTTCAGCCTTAGAAACTCAGTTGTGTTTTCAGTTTGAGAGAGGCGTTTCACAGTCTGGAACTGTATTCCCTTGCCGAAGTGGCCTCTGTGATGGCGTTTTATAGTTCTACCCTCCTTTCTTCTCGCTACAGCTTGCGAACTAAAGAGTTTCTTTCATTTACAATGTTTGAATAGAGGTTTTCCTTTGAAGGTAATAGTGTTTCCTGAGAGGGTTTGTTTATAAATCTAAGAAAGGAGGTGAGCTCAACCTACAAGGTAAAACTTCTTTTTCCCAAACCCTAGTATTTTATTTCTTATAAGAATTTCGAAGAAGTAACTATTATAACAATAACGAAAAAATGTAGGGGTGGCAGGAGCGGGGGGGATTCTATTGGATCCCGGAGGACAAATAGAACAAACCTTCACTTGGGGATTAGGGACCCGAACCAACAACGAAGCAGAGTGGTTAGCTCTACTCCAAGGCTTGCAGCTTGATCAGGGGAAAAATTATCAAAAGGTCCTGATTTTTGGAGACTCAAAGCACGTAATATCTAAATTGATCAATGGTTATTCTAAAGGAGAAGTAAAATGTCGCCGCTTGTGCAATAAAGTCAAGCTTATTATGCACAGCTCATACGAACCAAATCACATACTCAGATCCAATAATTCGGTAGCAGATAGCTTGGCCAATTTGGGGGCCTCTCTTCAACTGGGTCACCTTAATCAAAATGGGAGTCCCTCCATAAGCAAGCATGTTCCATAATGGATAGCAAAGATAGCATTTGTCATTACACTTTGCATTCAATTGGGAAAATTTATAGAAAGGGCCTATGTTTAATGTTCAATTTTTGCATGGGGTTATGCCTTTGGCCTCCCCATGGGATTATCCCCTTTCCCCTTGTCCCGCTCCCCTTATCCCTCCTCCCTTTTGCCATCCCATCACCATTAAGCGCAGCCCCCATCCCTCTTTTCAATGCTCCTCATCTCCACTTAGCTGGCCTCCTCCAACATTTAAGGCATAGTCCTTCCCCTCCTCGCTCTCTCGCCGCGTGGTTCCCCCTCTGTCTTCTCCATCCCTTGGCGGTAGTCGAATTAAATCCCATTCAATACAGGGATCTCTATATCCTCCCTTCACACGATTGCGATTTTGTTTTATCAAACATCATGGCCTCTGCTTGTAGCAAGCCGACTGCTCTCTCCCTTATCTCTCTCGGCTCTGGTTTATTAGAGACTCTGCAATATCTTTTGTTATCTGTTTCAGGAATAGAAGAGGGGAGCCTACAAGGTCTCCCGTGGCAGGTGCTTCCTCTCATTCGCTCAGTGGTAAAAGAGCGATTGGCTCTAGCTGCCTTCTCTCCTTGCTCGTGTAATTTTCTTTTACTCACTCAGTCTGTCACTTCGGGCAAAAGGGGAAACGGTGGAAGTAGCACAGTCGTTGGCTGCAGGTGCACTGGGTGGGAGGCTGGAGACATTGGCACGCTGACCTCTGGGGAAAGTGAAGGCTCAAAGCTGAAGAAGGAATTACTGGTGCTCAGAACCTACTGTAATAATTTACTAGTCTCTAGGAATTTGGATCAGTCTTAGCCCGCTGGCATTTCGGTTCAAGCTGTTCAGTCCCAGCTAGCTCGAACCCTGTTGACAGAGGTGGAGAATATGGCTCAGGCAGGGGATAATGGTGGAATGGTGGACATTAAGAAGAATCTGAGACGTATGTATGAACTTCTCTCCATAAGTGTTATGGATAATCGAGAAATGGCCCGGGATATAAAGAAAATGGGGGACTCTGTCAGCTACACCTCGTATCAAATAAGCAACCATGACGCTCGCATAGATGACAATGAGAGCAATCTCTGTGAACTGATGGGGAAGGTGGATAAGATCCAGGAGGATCTTCAGCGTCTCATATCTCTGAATCAGGTTAGTAGAGTCAATGGAGTCTGCGATGAAGCTGTGCTGCCTATGGAAGAAGAATCCATCACTCAGCCTGGAGGCAACCCTTAGCTTTTTATGTTCAGTTTTATTTGAATGTTTTTATGCAAATTTTTGTGTAATCAGTATGTACGGGTGTATACAACCCGAGGTTTTAAATGTCTAGAACAGTCTTATAGGGAGGTATTTTGGAACTTACAGTGGACTATCCCATGGGGCTGCTATTCTATTTTGCCCAGATACTCAGGTTCTTTATGACTGTACTGAATGGCTGTGCACAGCCACCTTTTATATATATTTCCTTTTTAGTTTCTGTAAAAAAAAAAAAACAATAATGAAAAAATGTTGTTCACCCAATGTGGCCATAGGTGAATACTCTTCGACATACATTTGTAGGTGGAAATAAATACCGGTGAAGAAAAATTAGGTTTCAAGCTCTTCTCCTTTTTTTAGGTGCTAGCAAACAACTTGGGTAAGTCGTGGCTTCACACTAGAGGTTCCTCTTTGAGTAAAGATGGTTGTAGCTGTAAAAACCATGGGGGTGAGAAAAATGACTCCATTTGACGAAATATTTTCATGGCTGTGTTTTACTATTTTAATGCCTTCATAAATTAAAAATCCTTATGGCTTGTTTGTTTTACAACCCTTTGGGTTTATGTAAAGGGATATGACTCACAGTTTTAAAGGGTAAAAAAAAATCTTACCTCAATGATTTTTTTTTATAAGTTGTTTCCAGAAAAAGAAGAATTTGTCTTATAAACAATATTTTGCCACGATTTTGAAGTTTTACGGTGTTTAGTTAAATCTCTGTTTGATTACATTAAGAAACTGTATAAAGGAAATCTTTAGGGTTTGAAAGAAAATAAAATGTTTTGTTTTAGGCCATAAGCTTTAAATAATACTCTGTTTATAATTTGTATTTTTTTTTAAAAACCTAAAAGTATTAATTTAAACCTTTTGTAAGAGGTTTACTCTTACAGGTTTCGAAGCCTTGACCTCTAACTGAGGAATTCATGTTAATTAACCTGGGTTTAAATTGTTGAAAAACTATACTATAGAAAAACCCTAAATAAAATTCCATTTAGAAATACATAAATCTTTACGGCTGTAAATGAATAATTAATTACATCTATTTTACCCTAAATCGTTTGTAAGTAATGCTAGTTCTTTTTATTTTTATTTTAGTTATTAGCAACATAAAATATTTCTGCAGTATATATAATTATTTGTGTAACTTTAATTTACTTCTATAACTTTTTTATATTCCTATAACCTGTATTAATTTTTGTAACTTGTTTATATTTTTGTAACCTGTATTAATTTATGTAACGTGTTTATATTTCTGTAACCTATATTTATTTCTGTAACGTGTTCATATTTCTGTAACCTATATTTATTTTTGTAACGTGTTCATATTTCTGTAACCTGTATTTATTTCTGGGACATATATCTATTTTTGTAACTTATTATTTATTGCCACAGGTGTAAAGAGATGAATTAGAGTAATACTAACCATTAACATCCATAACACTATAATGAAACTAGGTATGAACATATGATGTTGTTACTAGTTAAAAAATAAATGATAACCTAGTAATTTTCTTACTATAAATTTTTTGGGTAAATGGTAACATTTAATTTGATTTACCTATTGTACTAGAGTGTTACATCTTTGGATATGTGAAAAAATACAGCAAGGGATATTTATCCTCCAAACAAAATATTCTAACCCTAAATCATTCATTCAGATATACATTTAACCAGAAATTATTTACCTTTAAATAAGAAGAGATTACACAGTCTAAAAACAATTTATTCAGACATTTAAATAAATCAACTCATAATTTCATTCATTCCAGTTATTTTTCTTGCATAAGGTAAAATAAAATAACATTTAGACCTGACAAATGGTAGAGGAGACAACATCCTTAGGAGCTTGTTCCACCCAACAAATTCTTGAAGATAGCTTAGCAGCTAGTCTTAGGACCCCTGAGCCTGTCCATTCGTCCACCTGGTTGAAAGCACTAGGTGAAAGGATGGGATATAAAACCCTTGTAACTCCACAAAAGTATTCAGCAGTAATACTTCTGCCTTTTGCAGTAAAGAACTAGGCAAATCACCTGCACTAGTTCTGTAATCAGCTTTCACACTCAAAATCACTTCTTGTTTTTACCCGTCCATCTAATCTCTTGTGCAAACTTTTCACTCCAAGAAATTCACAAGTAAAATATTGAACAACCGCCTACTGAATTCGATGGGTAATTATAAGCATGCCTAGGTATTTTGGTCAGTTTTTCATTCAATGAGCCATGTGCTCTTGTTCCACTTTCTTGGGGAACATGACCATAAAAATAGGGAAGTTGCCTCCTGCAACAACTAGAAGTGGTTTGAGGATGCTTCCAAGTGTCAATCTTCTCTCACCCCAGCCTATTCCACCTAGTGGCTAGTAGACATTCATTTAACATCCTCCTTAAGCTATTGTCTCATCTTTTATTTGTTAATTAATAAAATATTCATCATAATTAATTACAATCATCCTTGACCCCACTTGGTCAATAATCACAAACTTTATAGTAAAATTAAAATATAATGTCTTTTTAAACATAAAATGTTTTTGCAAATTTGGGGCATGTGACAACCCTTGTCAGAACAACTACAATTCAAAAGTAACATCTTATTTAGTTCATTTTTTGAGCTCCTTTTCTCCAATATTGAGTTACAATTCTATGCCTAACAAGAATTCTTAATAGTTTGAGGGCATTTTATTTTGTTTCCTTTAATGTTATGTCTTTATCTAGATAATTGACATTTGTATGAATGAAATACCTTCGTGATAACTTCAAAATATAATAATAAGTCACACTAGTAGATGATTTTTATGCATTATTAAGAGGAAACACTACAAGAATTAACCCCTTTAGCTGATATAACTTTGATTTATTATTGTCAATTACATCTATTTTGGGTTCTTTACGTGAAATTTGATTCTAGTCACTGGTACAAGATTAGGAATTAATTACTAAAAAGATGACTAAAATTCGAATATAAATGACTATTTTTTAGTCGGTGACTAATAGTTGCTAATTTCCACTATCTTATAACTTGACTAACTTAGTCGTATTTTACTTAGTCATTAATTTGGTGACTTATTAGTCATTGATTTAGTCATTTATTTAGTCGTTGATTTTTCTATTTATTGCCACAATTGATGAACAAATATACGATTAAATAAACTACTAAATGATAAATGAAGGTAACATATTAATGACTAATATAAACACAACTAAACGTTAGTTGCACTATAAGATACTAGAAATTAGCTACTAATAGTCTTATACATGCAAATTTAGTCATTTTCTTAGTCACAAATTTATGACAGGGAATGGAGGAATCGAACCACCAAACACTAGTACAGAATGATGAGTTAGCTACTAGGTGACTAAAAATTCTAGCCACCACGGGTTTTTCAAGTGATTTACTACTAAATATGAGCAATTTTGATTGACCCAACTATAAACAACTAAAATTAACGACTAATTTAGTCACCGGTTAACGAATATGACTAAATAATAAGTGACATAGTTAAAAATGACTAACATAAATGACTAATTTAGTCACGACATAAAAAATGACTAGCTAGAAGAATATGAATTAGTCATTTATGTTAGTCATTTTAATTGTGTCATGAAAAATTGCAAATTTGAAAATGAAGTGTAAATGTTGTAAATTGTCTACCTTCTATTAGTAGTATTGGTGTCATGCACCTCGATAGTCAGGGATCCAACAAAGCATTTGCATGAATTTTCTCTTGACCATCTTTATCCCTACTGTACCATTAAATTAACAAACTTGGTTAAGCACGTTCCAAAGGAATATTAGGATCCTATGTCAATTACGAATTAGGTACTAGAAAGAGTACCATATCGATACCTAGCTAGAAGCATCATAGCCCTACATCCCCTCGAGAACCATTCATTTGAATGTGTCTCTTCCACGTAGACTTACCAAATGCATCCAATGCATGGCCAAAAAAACACGTCAAGTACTTTGGATCTGTGGGCTAAAGGTATCGGCGTTCAACCCTCGCTCCCCTGTTTTTGCACTTGATACCCTATTTTTGTAGACGATAGGCCAGTTCAAGTTCTCGCAGTGACCATTTGGAGCGCTTCAAAGGTATGGTTCTTATTTCTTTGATCGTGTTCATCACTCCAATCAATAAGCAGTTGTTATGTCTTTTTATAGGTTTCAATGCTATCAGAGTTAGTGCTCACACTTTACATTCGCTATTATCACCATCTCCAACCTATGCGCTCATAAACATATGCATTTTGAGCTTTCATATTGGGAAAAGAATGAGCCCTCTTGCAATGCCACTATTTGCAAAGGTCATTGGTTTTTGCACATCGACATTCCTCACACGCTCCAAAGAAAAACTCAAGGAGACTGTAGAAGAAACTATTAAACTTTGGAAGAAGGTTTACTTGTTGCAATTGTCATTGTAGAGAAGGGGTAGAACGATACCTTCATCCCACATATCCAAAGCTTACATGTTTTTTTTACCATGCATTGGATGCATTTAGTAAGTTTACGTGCAGGAGGCACATTCAAACGACTGGTTCTCAAGGGGGTGTAGCACCCTCATCTGTCGTTGTCGTTGGTCGCTGTCCTAGAGAGTATTGATCGGATTTTGGTACCAATCGGAGTCGATGATTTGGCCGAGAAGTAGCAATGATGACCAACTTCCAAGCCAAAACGTCAACTCCGTAG
>LPNX010799505.1:167334-195545 GCA_001517045.1 Pseudotsuga menziesii | reverse complement strand
AATGGTAATATTTATATGATTTTTGGCAATTATTTGAGAAAGTTTTATTTACTCTGAAAAATAGTAATATTTATATGATTTTTCTTAATTTGTATTGTAAAATTATTAATTCTTAAAATTCTCAATTCTCAATTATTTTCATTTACAACAGTTGTCAACCCAACTCTCGACCCAATAGATCTCTACCCACCTCTACGGAAATGACATTCATGGACGATGGTTGATTTTCCTGAACCATCATCCTTCAATTCCATCCATTACTTCTCAACCTGCTCCTTTGCACCAAATAGTCTGTCAGTTAGCACCAAACATAGGAGGGTTTGGTGTTCGATGTTCACTGGATGTAGAGGGAATCTAGTGACATCCCAAATTTCTCTCCTTTCAGTTTGCAATTGACTACATTAGAAACCTTGTTTCAAAAAATAGGAGGATGCTTGTCATGACGGGATTCGATCTCAACATCTTGTATATTACCGATCGGCTCGTGGCCATGTCGTTCTCGGCCGAGCACATGTGCGTGTTGTACAGGAATACACTCTGGCAGGTTAGGACAGTGCTCGATATGCACCATGTTGGGCATTATAAGGTATAGAATATTTTCTCAGAGGAATCATATGATCCGACACATTTTCATGGATGTGTGGAATGTTTTCCATTCGATGACCATTATGTCCCCCCTTTGTCAATAATGAAGTTGTTTTGTGAGAGTTTCCATTCCCAGCTTTCAAGTGATCCCCAAAATGTTGTAGTTATACATTGGAAGGTAGGTAAAGGCTAAACGAGTTTGATGGTATGTGAATACTTTATCTACATAGGAGTGCCGGTAGATGAGGCACTTCAATTGTATGCAGATCATCGAACAACCAATAATGAATGGGTTTCTATTGCAATCCAGTGACATCATGTTGGGTACTGGGCCAAGGTACTTTTGTTCCCAATTGGAAAAACCTTGGGCCTCCTCACTGAGGGTTTGGTGGGTTATGGATATAGATATTGATAATACCTGTTGAGGATATTGGTATGGATATTCATCACTGTTGAAGATTTACAATATATCTATTTAATTACCATAGCTTCCATGGATAAAGCAACATTAGAGAGAACCTGGAGGCTCTTGAAGAGGTCGACCACTAATTCTGCAGCTTTGGAGTCAACATCACCTTCTTTTATTACAAAATACCTGGTAATTTTATTGGTTTAGATAGATTTTTCCTGGTTATAGTAGTGAAATTTGGATATAAACCCATATGTGTTGTTGATCGATAGTTCCACCAATAATTTTCCATGTTGCTGGTTATTCCTTTTTTCACTACCCCTCTTGTGGATTATGCCTGTAGCCTGTCTAAATGAACAATAGCCTGTAGGGTTCTCATTATATGGGATAACTATAACTCAAGGGAATTTTATACATGCCAGTTCTGCTAGCGTTTTCTATGTTGAATACTCTGTGCATGTGCCTTGTCTTCTATCATCTGTCCTTTTTCTAGATATTTTATGATGTAGTAGCCTCTCCTTCTATGTGTCCACCCATGTGAGAGTTCTTGCTTGAACCCTTTTGTTGTATTGCAATTTCATTGGTCCGATGGTGCATTTTTTCTTTATTTTGTGGCGATAAATAATAAAGAGTAGGTAGCTAGGTTAAAATCACTGGCAAGTTTCCTTTTTACTGTGAATTTTTATCTTTTTCCCGATAATATTGAGTCTCGGATAATTGCCAAAGAACTTACTCTTCAATAGCATTTCAATGTATTTACCCAGAAGCCACAGTTGTGTCCATTCAGAACAACATGATCTTGTTTAGAACTAATAATCTCTCTACAAAACTCCAGTCCAATATGCAAGTTGAAAACCTGACTCAATCTAGAAAAATATATCTGACTTTATAGGAATGTATATGCAAGCGATAGCCTCCAAAATAACTGATAGGACCACATATGCAAGTGATAGCATCCAAAATGACCTGTAGAAAACACGTAGGGTCTAAAATAAAAATATAATACTATGTTGGAGAACCATGGAATGGTAAAAGTAAATAACAATGGATTCCAAGAAGAGATGGTGTCAATAAACATTGTTATAGCACTGAAGCACATAAGTATTTGTTACATTGAAACCCCATATTATTCAATGATTTCCAAAACTTATATAATCATGAAACTCTATGCGGGAGTCTTTTCAAGGGAGAAATGAAAGGAGGTCTTTAAACAGAAGAGGATCTGGAACCCTAAAGTCATAGGGAAATAAATTAACTGCTCTGATTACAAAGATATTACCTCTAAGGGATACGGTAGGTTAATATCGTAGGTAGGTAGGTATGTAGGTTAATATCCAAGTCATATTTCATCCTTTGTGATGTGACCTATTTGTGCAAATTGTGTTTTCTTCTCTAGACTCTATTCTTCATATACTATATATCTAATTTAAATATATTTAATTTAAATGTTAAGTCCAGTAGTGATAAAAAATAGACAGTGGGACTATAGAAGTACAATAATAAGGACTGCGAGTGTGAAGGAATCTATGTAATAACTGTAAAAGAAATAGAGGAATAGAAGAAGAATTTTGAAATAGGAAACATTGAGCTCTAATAACCTGAAAAGAACAACATGGGTGAAGGTTTGACTGATAGGATCTAAGTATGAAGCAAAAAACTAGCAATATAGTCAGCCATTATCTCTTTTAAAATCCAAGGCCAAGAACAAGTTCATGATGATATTCTTATTGTTCACAAGTTGTGTTATTTGAAGCCTACATTGATTGACAGATCTAGTATTGGAATATCATTGAATATTGTTTTTATGATTGGAGTCCTCATGATATTATAAGTAAGAGGTGACGGGCCTTTAGTTAGTGATGCAAAGATTTGTCCCTAAGATTTTTTTCTAAGAAGTGAACCATTTTACAAAGAATCAATGAAAGACATCTTGATCTTTCGATGTCATTTTCCTTGAAAATTGTAAACGAACACTCCGAGTTTCTAAAAAAGAAAAAATTACCACATTTCATATTAGATAGTACATCTAAATACAAAATGTTATTATGATTTATTTTCTTAGATACACAATTTACATGTGTGATTCTCTCTTTGTATATGATGTTTTTTCTCTATGGATAGCTAATGGGAAATGTCAGTAGGGAAGTCAAATTATCTCTCAAATGAAACTGAAATTTCAGTAATTTATACTTTGGAATAGAAGGTGTATATTTTGGTTCATAAAAAATCATGAACTCATCCTCCATTTCTACAAAACACAGAAGCTATTATGCACAATAGCCATAAGTCACCACCTCACACTTTTTCTTTCTTTCAAGAGCACACTTCAAGGAAATTGTTGTTTCTTTGTCTAACATTGTCCTTGTCACATCAGACTACATTATAACGCGGATTATTTTCTCATTTCACTTACTATAAGAAAAGTACCAGCTTGTATATCTTTAAATGTATTAAAAATCCACATTTAATCCTTTTTCAAATATTTGAAAAGTGCTAGTATTCTTACTGCAACTTTCTTCACATAAATGCAACATTCAATTCCTATTGGAGGACATGAACCAACATTATTCACATAAATGCATCTTGGAGGACATGTGAATCAACATTCTAGAAGAAACAATTAGTTTTTAGAAGCACATAGAGATGGGATCCATATCTGACCATTTTGTTGAATTCAAACACCATTCCCAAATTTTGTAGATCGTCTAAACAACTTGCACAAGCATAATTAAAATTTCAGACTCGGTTTGCAAGAAGAACCCTAAAGAATGACTGACAAGATTATAGCCCTTTATAAGAAAAAAAATATAACTTATGAAGGGCTATTTTCAGGCGGCCAAACTCAGCAAAGTATTTTGACAATGGTCTTGCTTCAATACTTTCTTACAAAGCATAGCCATCTCAATTCCATCCTGCAAGAGTGGTCTCTTGGGAAAAATAAGAAATTTGACTCTTTTGAAATTCTCATCAGATAATACCTGGTGTTGGATATCTTTGCTTTATGTCATCTAAACACTTGGGTGCCTCATCAACTTTTCCCTTGGAGCAAATTTCTTTTATGAAAGACCATATGTCAAAAATTCAGATATACAGTGTCTCCTAATTATTTTGTCTAGTAATTGTACTGATTTTCGCACTTCACCATTCTGAAATGGAGAAGACATTACTTCATAGTATACTCTAATATGTATATTAAGTCTACATTCTATAATTTCCTAGTGAAATTTTGTTTCCTCAAACTTTTTTCCCAACTTTCCAAGATGATGCACCGCATAGATAATACTTTTGGAACTTGGAACATGCATTCCCTAAGCATTTGGGTCAATATCTGGGAAGCAAGTTCAACTTTATTTCATTTGCAGAAATCTTTGATGAGTGAAGACTACATAGCATATCATGGGTGAGGCCCTTACTAATAATTTTCTCTATTTTATATACCACCTCATCCACCATACCCAACCATGTAGAGACCCCCAATGAATGTGATATAGAAACTAATAAGGTCTTTTCATCTCCACTGGATACTTTCTTGCATGCTCCACTTTATCAACCTTGCACATAGCATTGATCAATGCATTCAAATTTGCAGCCACTAGAGTAAATCTACTTTCGGTAATTTCATTTGCAATCTCATAGGCTAGTTCTATATTATTAGTCCTCCAGAGCCCATCTATCAAAATGGAAGAAACTGTATTGCTTGGTCGATGTCCTTGGTCGAACAGTTCCTTATGAAGTAGGTGGTATTTCTCAACTTGACCATCCTTACATAGGCCACCATTAAGAGTGTTATAAATAGCAGAGGCAATAGGGTAACACCTTATAGCAACATAATGATAGATATAGAGAACATCATCGATTTTCCTTTACCTTGCATAATCCCAAAATTAGAGTGTCGGTAGTCCTCATAATGACATACAAGATAAGATAAGATACATTTATGAATGTCCAATGAATGCTCATTGAAGTAGGTCAAAGGGACTATTGGGTACAAAAAAATGAAACAAACATCAATCATCTTAAGATAGATTTGAAAGGCCTTCTCTATCTCATTGAAATTACATAGTTCATTTACAAGGTCACTAAGAAAGGCTTCATCAATATAATACACTTCATCAAGCATATGTGTCAACAATTCTTCAGCCTCTAAGTTTTCTTGAATTCAAGTACCCATAAATTAAAGTTTTAAAAGAAATAAATTATGATGACATCCTTCTTGGACCATTTCATTATATAGATCATGTACTTGATCCATGAATCTCACTTTGGAGAAAGCATCAATCAATGTTGTATATGCCACCATGTTAGGAGAGTGCGCCTCGTGCTTCATCTCCTTATTTCTTTGATCTCATAATGACAAAGAATGTTTTCCAATTCATCCCACAATATAATAATTCTCCCACCATAGGGATATTAGATTGTGCTTTGTGTATTATATGCTAGGGCGTATCAAGCATTGGGATACGATGCTCAAATTTCTACTTTTTGAATATATCTGTAAAAGCCATTGGAGGAAGAAAATGTATTTTTTGTTGGAGCAGGTTTTCTAGGATGTGAATTCTTAAACATTTATGTATCGTGGGGTATTTATTAATTTTTTCCAAAATCCTCCACCTTCTTCAAGTTTGATACAAGGAACTAAAACAAAACCCTATGATTAGCATCTCTTTTAGCTTCCTTTTTAGTGTCCACTTTCACTTTTAGTGTATTTTTCATCATTTTTTGGACAAAGTGGACGCTTTTCCATGGGATGGCACTTTTAATGGTGTTATTAGCGTCCCTTTTTTAAAGTTGACACTATTTTGGATGGTAATTAGCATCCCAATTAATGTCCACAATAGAATCCCATATAACGCCCAAAATAACCTCCAAAAAGACGTCCAGAATAACACCAAGCATAGCACCATATATTGAGCCAAGGTTAGCGCTAGGAATTGCACCATGAATGTCATCAGGAAAAACATCTGACAGTGCGCTAAGTATAGAGCCAGGAATTGCGCCTAGAAAACATCCAACATAGCACCAGGTATAGAGCCAGGTATAACGTCTGGAATAACACCATAAATTTAGCATCCCAACTAACGTCCAAAACAACATCCTATATAACAACCAAAATAGCCTTCAAAAAACATCCAAAATAGCACCAAGCATTGCACCATATATTGAGCTAGGGTTAGCACCAGGAATTACTCCATGAATTTCACCAGGAAAAAATCCAATATAGCACCAAGTATAGAGCCGAGAATTGCGCCTAGAAAACATCCAACATAGCGTTAGGTCTCTCCACTTGGTGCTATGATTCACCCACGACTTGCATCTATCTCCAATCATTGTTGTATGAGTTAGCACACATTCACATGTAGGAGCACAAGCACAAGCGTGTCATTTGGTAGGATCTTGAACCTTAAACATGATCTGTCATCCCCTTAACCCCTAAAACATAATAATCCTTAATACCACTAGTAGCATTTATAATAAAAAACCATAAACTCTCTCAACCATAAAGCTTAACCCCATGTATGCAATGAGTGGGCCTATTGGTTAAGAGCATGTGTTTCCTCTTAGAAGGTCACAAGTTCTTGGCGGTGACCTTAAAAATAGATTATTATTATTATTATATTATATTAATATAATTATTATAATTAATATATTAATAGAATTGGTTTTTTTAATAAGAGAGGTAAAATAAATATATATCCATATACTATGCAATATTAATATAATTATAATTAATAGTAATACAAATACAGAGGTAAAATAAATAAAAAGAGGGCAAAATATGAAAAAGAGAATGAACGGAAAAAGGGTTAACTTTAAAAATGAAATTGAGAGGGAAAATGATAAATAAAAAGTTCATTATTGTAGTTTAGAGTCTCATCTAGAATTCTAGTTGGCCACAGGAGAGAACATGGTCTTATTACATCCCAAACCTTTGCAATTCTGATTTGGAGATATGTCAGGGACGAAATGCTCGAAGATGATTTCTAGCTTGCCACAGGAGAGAACAAGGTCTTATTACATCCCAAACCTTTGCAATTCTGATTTGGAGATATGTCAGGGACGGAATGCTCGAAGCTCCCTCGTAGTTTCGATTTGATGGACTACTTTGGGTGTAAAGTTGACTATGATGCCTTCAATATTGTTTGCAAAGAAGGAAACACACATCCTGCAACCATACTTTTTGAGCAGTGTAGGTCCAAGTTCGAGTCCTCTTAACTGGCCATTTGCTTTGAATTTTTTTTCATATTGTCTGTCTAAAATTTGACACTGTTCAAAGGTTTAATTTACTGTAACAGCTGGGTGGTTCTTTTCTTTTATTAGGGTAACGATGATAATTTTATTTGGGTTTCTGTGCTTTTGTCTAAGGCATTTATTTTGGCAGTTATCTGTCCTCATCGATCTGTATTTTTTCTTTGAAGTATGATTTACCCTTTAGCACTAATTTGAACGAATTTTTGGGAGCTCTGCCAGAAGCTAAAGGTATCCATAGTTAAATTTTGAGAAATAAGTTTAAATCATATATTTATTTTGGATACTTGTTCAATATGGATACCAAATGCAACAATTAGACTTTGCACAAAAACTATTTGACAAAATGCAATGTGCTGTCATGTGATTTTTTTTTGGTATTCTCACAATGGATTATATGTTTAAGAATTCTTCTAGTTGATCAAATATGCTTGACTAATTTATCCTATAAAATTATTTGTCAGGAATTTGCCTTGCAATTCACCTATTGTACTCAGAAATCGGATTTGAACCCTAAAAAAGTGTTAATGGAGGAGCTATCGCCCGTGGTTCATGGTCATCCCCTTGGAGAAACAGGTAAATATTTCTGCAAATCTTAATTTTTAGTAATCCCATTGAAGTTGTTGAGAGTTTTTTTGTGTTTATTCATTAAATCTTCTGGCTATCGCATGTGAGTAAGCTCGGAGACCCTTAACTTTGCAATTTGTTATTTCCTTTTGCCTGAAACTTACCCTAGGTAAGTGTATTGACATTTATTAGATGTGGGTGCATTTCTTTTATTTGAAAACCTTTGTTACACGCCACAAGTATCCAAATGGTGTTTTTGTTTGTTCACAAGCGAAAACCATTTGCTTTTCCCATGCTGGTATACAACGCCTATGGGTTCCTAGGAATATATTCTTCCATTTGTGTTCACCTCAATTTCATATTGCATATCCAGACACTTCAGGAAACTCACGCTGAAGTCTTGGTATTTTTAATAGATTGATGTCTTTCTTGGAACAAGGTTTTCTTTGCATTTTTTTTAATACATTTTTCATTATTCAAAAAGCTAAATGAAAGTGGTGGTTAAATACAAGCATAAACATGATTACTTAAGGACCAGAAATTTTTGTATTTATGGTAACCCTGAAGAGCAGGGGCAACTGGTTTCGATGGGAAATCTTAGCTTCACCACAAAACTTGTTTTAAGTTGTTATTTCACACTTATTTGCTTGACAGAAGACTGTAAACGTGTTGAAACTATTATAAAAGGGAGGCCGACCCAACATGACAGCGTTATCCCTATTTGCATTTCAAATCATAACTTAATTAGAAAAGTACAATAAACAAACTATTGCAAACTCCCTGAAATAGAGCCAATCAAATAAACTAAAATAAAATAATCTTGATTTGGCAATGCTTATCCTTTCCTTGAAAATATGGCATAAATTCTTTGATTCATGGTCTTTTCCTGGAAATGTTTTGATACCTATATCCTTGACTACTCCAATGTTGATTGAAAATGCTCTGTCACTTTCACATCTGGAAATGATGTTTATTTGCTGCTAAAAATATGAAACTTGTTGTGATTTTTCTCCTTGGAAAGGTGGATGTGACTATGCAACTATTACCTTGAAATCTGGAGGTGATATGAATATTGTTTGGTTGTTGATTTTGTGCTTTTAAACTGGATTTACTTTGTTTTCGAATACTCTGCCACCTGAGATTTGTTTTGGTTTTGTGTTGATATTATGCTTTCAAATCTGGTATTTAATGCTAATACGATGAGCTTGAATGAACCTCTTCGACATTTCAATTACTATAATGAGAGATTCAATTTATTGCACCAAATCTTCTTAACACCACCTACAGCTTGCCTCATTCCCTAACATTCATGCTTGGAAATAAACTTCTCATTCAAGTTCCTACAGGTTGCTTCCTTCCCTGACATTCATGCTTGGCAATAAACTTCTCATTCAAGTGCTTTGCTGGCATTTGACTGTGCATATAGTAGTCAGGGGTATATAGAATTGATAGAATTGATTGCTTGGTTTGTTGGTGCCCATTCACCTTGGCATTTGAAAGTATTCAATTCTTGGCATTTAAACAAGGCACATAGCATCTTCAGTGCTCACACTTATGATGCTTGTATATCACCTGAGCTATATTTAAATTTCTGAAGAGATTTGAATCTAATAAGCTTGATGAATCTCTTCAAACAATCATGGCATTTGAAAGTATTTAATTCTTGGCATTCGAACAAGGAACCTATGATCTTCAGTGTTGACACTTATGATGCTTGTATTTCACCTGGGATATATTTAAATTTCAAAAGAGATTTGAATCTACTAAACTTGAAGAATCTCTTCAAACAATCATGCTTTCTTGAGAACATCATAAAAGATGTCACATTTTAGCTTCTTTCAATTAATAATTCTTTGTTAACATTACAATATGGTTTGATGGATTCCATTAGCATGATTTGGCACATGACGGTTTGAGCAAATTTTAATGGTTTGATGGATTCCATTAGCACGATTTGGCACATGACGGTTTGAGAAATTTTTTGTAAGTGATAAATTATGAATGCAACAATTGAAAATACAAATCAATATGCATATATAGCCCTATGTATTACTTCCATTGATGCCAAGTGTAATGGGACTCAAACTGTGCCTAAGTGCGTGAATTTGCTCTCGATGTATGGTCGTATTTGAAATTTGATGATTTGCTAATACTTTCGCACTGACATATGCACTTAGATGCCGAACACTCAGCATTCAAATGCCCAATTGCCATTAGTGAGCGCTCTAGATACTAGAATGTTGGAGTTCATCTTCAACTTTCGGTGCTTTATTTCACTTTTGGTGCTTAATTTCATTTTAAATTTATGGAATGGGAATATAAAAAGCATAAATATTCAATAATGGCAGTTCATTCATTAATAGATCATCTTGTGAGCTCTGTCCTTGAACATTGTCCTCAACACTTGGATGTGATATATTAACTAGTTGGCCGCATCTTCTCCATCCTATACAAAACATGAAGACACATCCATCTTTGGATTACAAGTGAGTGCTTCAAATTAAGACACTTCTCAGGCATTCTTCTTGGCATCTAGTGCTACCGGGGGTTTTAAAATTGTCGTCGCTTGAATTGGTAACAGCATCCCATAGAATAACATAAAACTCAAGACCCATGTCTCTACTTATACACTATTTTGAGTGCTTTCCTTCGACGCTTAAGAGTTTGAACTACAGATTTTGATGCTCTCGACATAAGGAATGATTTTCATGGCTGACATTTGGGTTCTTGGGCGTTTGCAGCTAGGCACTTTATTTCTCTTTATGGGATATGTCCCATATACACAAAGAAACAAATAAACTAGCATTTTATATTCTATCATGTATCTACCTTTTGCCGATTCCTTGGCATATGATATTACTTAGTCCTCGTTGCTTCATGATGATAGTTGAGCACCAGCATGTTTGATTGAATATTGAGTGCTTCCTGATGATAGTTGAGCACCAGCTTGTCTGATTGAATATTGTGTCTCGATAAAGGAAAGAACCACCTTTTTTATTTTTTTAATAAAATATAAATATTGGCTTAGGCCTATAAACACCTTTTATCAATTAAAATATAAATATTGACTATTTAGTTATATAAATATTAACTTTTTATTTTTTTAAACACCTTTTATTAATTAAAAAATAAATATTGACTTTTTAGCTATATAAATATTAATTTTTTAGGTGTAAAACACCTGTTTTTAAAAAGTCTATAAGACACCTTTTATTAATTAAAATATAAATATGGGCCTTTTAGTTATAAGACACTTGTTTTTTAACTAAAATATAAGTATGGACTCTTGGCTATAAAACATTTTTTTTAAATTAAAATATAAATTCTGGTTTTTGGCTATAAAATGTAAATATTGATTTCTAGCTATAAAACATTTATTTTTTAATTAAAATATTAATATTGTTTTTTTTTAACTATAAAACACACTTTGACATGAGTGCTTGCTCAAATTAAATATTAAATATTTTCTTTTATAAAGCTTCACTATTTTATATAATATAACATAAAAATTAAATATATGAGTGCTTGATCAAATTGGATATTATAAAACACTTTGTCACCACTGCTTGATCAAATTGGATATTCAATATTTTCTTTTATAAAGCCACTATTTTATATAAGATAACATAAGAATTAAATATATTAATGCTTCATCAAATTGAGTATTTGCTTTTAAGGCCAATATTTTCTTTTCTAAAGTCTTACTATTTTATATAAGATAACATAAGAACTAAATATAGATATTGACTTTTGGCTATAAAAGAAATTGGCATGAGTGTTTATCAATTTTTTTTATTAAAATATCAATTTTGAATTTTGGCTATAAAACCTTTGACATGAGCGCTTGATCAAATTGGGTATTGGATTTTAAGGCCAATATTTTCTTTTATAAAGCCATACTATTTTATATAAGATAACATACGAATTGCAATATAAACATTGACTTTTGACTATAAAAGACTTTGGCATGAGTGCTTTCTCTCGAAAATAGTAAGCTAGTTGTAATCGAGTATTCCTTTGGCAGGAAAGTTTTGCATTTATATATAAATGGATGTTGTTCATAGGCCTTACGAATTTATACCCATTTCCAACCTCTACACAAATTTTATAGTGTAGAGTCTTGTGCCCTGTTATGATTGTAATCTATTAAGTGTATCTTATTCTATTCTTTCTCCCAGTTTTTTAGAGCATGGGTTGGTGGCCTTATTTTTCAAGGAAAATGGTAAAAATCTATCGTCATCCTTTACTTTATGGCCCCATGAATTTGTTTAAGTCTAATGTTGATAGGGATCATGTGGATCTCTTAATGAAACATCACCTTTGGTGGCAAATAAACATTATGAATTGGCCTCACAATATATCTTGACAATTTGTCCTTGTGACTAGTCATTAACTTGATGGAAGAAGGAACTTTACTCATCCTATGGTGGATAGGATCCATGTGAAGCACTAACTATTGGGTTGATCATCCTCTTTTGATTCTCCTTTTCGTTCCACTTATACATGGCTTCTGGATCATCATGATTATCTACTCTAGCCTTGGAATCCACACTAAGATGATTGTTATTGATAGGTCTCATATAGTGATACATCTATGATTGCAAAGGAATAGTGATTTTTGCAATCTCACTGAGCCAAATTCTTGTGTTTTGTTCAAAATTCCTCAAAAAGATTTATGGATTTCAAAGCTTGCTTGATAATATCTTATGAACTTATACAATCTATTCGTTTTAACAGTTGATTTGAGGGCTTGATAGAGGTTCGGTAAGGGTCCCAACCCCTCGAATCTCATGTGACCATCCTTCAACGATGAAAGTGGCAAGTGTATTGTGACTTTCGACGCGATCCATATTCAAGGACTACGATTGATCAGAGGTAGATCAATGGTTCTGAATCGCTTTGCGCGGAAAAACATGTGTGGTCGAAGCTCCTATCCTAGATCATGAAATCTGTCAATGACCGAAAGCTTTCGACAGTTGAGATGTGGCTTGGGGCAGATCTATGGCATACAACGATTTCGCAATCTGTACTTGTGCGGGTAAAACCACAATCTCAAATCGTGAAAAGGCGTAGAGGTCAAAAGGATCAACGGTTGTGATAAAAGCGAGAAACGACCAGCGGCTATGGTTCATTTCGCAGGGTGAATCGGCACGAGCGAGTAGTTGATTTCTCCGTTGTGAAAAGGGTGGGGCTTATTCTGATCGATGGCTGCATGAGGGTCGGCCTCGATGCACGGATTAGAACGTATCACGATCTAAACCGCTCGCGACATACTGAAGAGAAAGATCAGCGGCGAGATAAGTAGAACGTGGACGGTGGATACGAAGCTTCCTTTGATCAAACGGCTAAAGAAGACTTCCGAAGTGAAAATCTCCCATCCTGTGTGGAAATGACAGTGGAGGGGGCGTTCACACATTTAATCTGCCTCATTGCAGATAGGTCAATTCCTCCAATGCCATCCAAGATACACCTGAGGTGGGAGTCTCATCCAGTGGCACAGTTTTCCTGGTTCACAAGTGTGGCGCATGTTAATTCTAGAGGAAGCCATCCCTGTGAGGTGACTTTGTGTGGACTGGCCAACAAAAACGAGTAAAGTAGCCGGCGAATCCATTATTCACACGGGGCGAAGCCAACACAATGTGGACGTGTACACTTTAGGGAATATGTAGCATGGATCTACTATACCAGAGGAAGTTCATTGCCACCTCCTATAGCAGATAGTGAGATCCCATGACCTATGAAGCCAAATAACATGAATCCCAAGAAAACAAGAGATCGCTCTGCTCGTGCCTTCGCACATGTTGAGACCAGATATACTCGATGACAGAATGTGTAAGAATGTTGACCAGCCTGTGTGAAGATCAATCTTGACACCCTATTAATACTACCATCAGTTCAACATATCTCTAAGGCCGAGGTTCTACCTCTCCACGAAGTTTGCAGAGGCTAGATATAGTTTGACGATGAAGATTTGGTTCAAAAAGTTTGTCCATCTGCGGGTGTTGATGGTTGGTGAGCATGTTCCACGCTCAGTCATCACCTTCGTATTTGCATGCCAATGGTGACACTAGCCATCACGGCCCAGACATGATATCCGCATATCCAACGACGTGAGACCTTAACACCTACTCCCCCCAAGTGTTTTTCCAAAAACCCCTGATACCATCGCGCCCATCAAAACCTCTGCAGAAAGGGTCAAGCATTGGCTATTCTCTGTGAAGATGTTCGTTCGGATGGGAGCATTAGGTGTTTAAATCCCTAACAGCCCTATTTGTGAAGTCCACTTTCCAAGGGTGATGGGGATGGTATAGATATTCTACACCTTATTACCTATGGGAGAATTCACCTCACTAGAGGTGAGGAGAATAAGAATGATGAGCCACCCTGCAGGTCTATATCAGCCAGAAGCCATGTCGCACTTCTTCTAGAACCCACGTATAACAATGTTACTCGGTGGGGAAGGAGGTGGCGGATGTGACTAGAGTGGAGAAGGATTCCAAATACCTCACCAGTGTGTGCCCATGTAGAAAGCCACATTTGAACGCGGTGGAAGCACACACCTCAAAGTATAGAAGCAGGGATCCTATTCATCATCTGTCGTGGTGGCCGAACGTGTCGAACTGTTAGCCTGGCTGAATAAAGCCACTAGCTCCATAATGTTTGTTTCTATTTGTAAAACATGGCAATAGCCCACTCTTTGCACTGTTAATGCCAGATGGTGACTTGTAACAGTTTTTTATTCTGTAGTCTCAGCATTAGGATTGTATAAAAATGCTCCCGATAGAGGGAGAAAGGAGTTAGAGAATTGGATTGAGAAACAATCCTGGGTTGAGGCTCCCATTTGTAAAAGCTTGATACCTGTGTATGAATAAAATTGTAGTGGAAGACTGTCATTCACAGCAGAGATTCCTATGTTGTTATTTTTCCCAATAAGTGCTTTCTTTACGTGTAAATTGTGTTGCCTTGTTTTCACTCCATTTTGTTTATTGCTTTCATGCCTGCAACATATGGTATAGTGGTTTAGAATTCATACTTGCTACACTCCGACTGCTGTTCCAAGCATTAACAATGGTTCTTCTAAAGTCTCATGGAATTCATCTCGTCGATGCTCCATAACATGGACTGTTCTTTCTTGTCCTCCAAAACACCCGCTAAAATCTCCTGATTGGAAAATTAGCATCTATCTTGCTTCTGTTTGCTACCTTTCATCATTCTTTCCACCTGTAATCGTTTCTTGTGCAAGTTTTGAATCCATTTTCCCATGGTCCTTTAACCCCGATAACCTCACCATGCACCTACCTCGACCCACTTTGCCCTATTTAGGATCCTAGCCCCCTGATCATACTGATTGAAAATCCTATGTGGAGTAGACTCTGGTGACACACAATACTGACAACCTTATGTGGAGTTGCTCCGGTGACGAATGAGATATCCCTCTTTGACCGCGTAGGGCTGGAGGCATGGCTAAAGTGGTTCTATTTTTACTCAGAGGCGGGCCTTTTCACAGCCTTTGGGCTCATTTTCGGTGCTAACAAACTGCCGCTATTGCTGGGGACGAGATTGAATACCATCCCTAGGAATAACGCCAAAGATTCAAAGGATAAAGAGTTTCTATGGGAAAACATAGATTCTTACATGTGAAGAAGTTTGTATCATTTGCCCTAGCAACTCCACTGAAAGATTCTGGAAGGTGACTCCACTGAGGAGACTGGTGGTCAGAAAAAAAGAGACGGGGAGAGATCTCAAATCTTCCCTAGATTTGAACAAAGGGTTTAGATTTGACTATTGATGGTGAGCAATGGTCAGACATCAAGAAGGTCATGTCTCTTTTCACCTGGCGACTCCATCTGTGAAGGATCCATTCTTCATAACGTTCTATGGCAGCTTCACTATCAAATGGGGTTGCAAAGCTTAAGGAGCTGATTGAGTTTCTCCACCCTCAAGATGACTTCTCAGGCTTCAGGGTATGCTCCTATGAATCTTGCAGCCATTCCTAGTTATCCCAATAAAATACCTCTGGTAAATTGGCAAACGTATCTTCCAAGATTCAATGATGAAAAGGGTGATGATGCTGCCATCCATTTATTTAGATTTCATAAGCATATACATAAGCTGGGAGTGGGATGGCATGAAGATTCTTTAATGAAATTGTTTATGTTTAGTTTAGAAGGATATGCTAGGTCTTGGTATGAGGGATTTCCAGTAGGGAGTTTATCCTCCCTTAAAGACTTTCATACAATATTTCATGAACATTTCAAAAGGCATTATCCTTCTTTGTTGTTACTTCAAGATTGTTGCACACACGATAAAGAGTTCATTGTAAATGTGAAATATGAGTGTGGTGATGATCAGTATTTGGATGAAGAGGTTTTAGAGATCTTACATGAGTATTCAGCTAAAAAAGAAAGACAATTCAATTTCCACGATGTTCAAGGAAAATCCCAGTAGTCAATATTGTCTTCCTCGGCTGAAGTTGACATAGACCAAAGCTCTGTTTCAACCGGTTATATCTCTCTTCCTGAAACTGATGATGATTTGTAGCATTCTTGCCATTCTATGCGTGATCAGGAGAGAGGTTGGGACTGTCAATCAAATCCTTCCTCATGTTATTCAACTTCCGAATTTTTGTTACAAGAAGAGACTTCCCCTTCACAAATAGAAAATTCCTTTCCGCAGTAGCAATCTCTTGAAAGTTACAGTGCTTGTCAGATTAATTACACGGAAGATGATAATTCTGGAAAATATTAGTCTTGTAGTCCCTGCACATGTTCATTTTCTAAAAATGCAAGTAAAGAGAAATCAGATTTTGAAATAGTGGTTGAAGGAGGACTGTCGCATGTTGATCAAATTCATATTACACCCAAAGATTTACATGAATATATAAAGCTCTCTTTGCTTGAAGGAGATGATCAGCCTAGTGATTTGGAAGGGGATGGGTATAGCGATTTGTTTTCTGAAGAATGCAATCAACCTGCCACATTTTCTGTTAGTGAGGAAAATCTCATTGCAATCCAAGATCATAAGTACGAAAACATAGCAAAAACTAGACATGTTGAAGAAATGAATAATGTTTCTGTTGAAACATATAAAGAACATGAAGTTTTAAAATCAGAATTTTTAGATGAAGTTGTGGATGTTTCACCTGGACATTGTGACGTGTTTTCCTTGCATGGTTATTTTGAAGATTGGTTTGACAGCGTGCAAGGTAATTTACAGTTGGGGTGGCTTTCTCATGGTCAGCCAATGACATAATTGTTTTAAGGTTGTCATTTTTTTTATGACCCTGTGGCCAAATACATGAATGGTGTGGGTGAAGGCAATGATTGGTCATATATCCACCTTAAACATCAGTTTTTTTATCATTCCCTTCTCCAATTATTTGTTTCATTTTTTTTCCATCGAGCACCATACAAGAACAAGAATATTAGGCGAGTTGCTTGATTGGCTTCACTCGAAATCTGATTTCACTTAGTTGGACTTGTCTAGAAAGTTAGGTAGAGTAGGTAGGAGAAAATAAGCTCATATATTATCGAGCATTTCCTTCATTATTGTTTTCAGTTTGTTTCGATTTTCAGTTACCATCACAGGTTTACAGTCTCTAGCATGATTTGCAAGAGTGTCACGTATTCGCTAAAGCTCCAGCATGAAGCAGAATGGAGAGGCCCAAGATGAGTTGAAGGTGGCCAATTGGATTCGGCACTTGGTCTATGGGGGTTCTTTGCTACCTCACTGGGAGGATAGCATCCCTTGTGGAGCTAGTTGTTAACACTCCATTTTAACAGTTGATTCGAGGGCTTGACAAAGGTTCAGTAAGGGTCCCAGCCCCTCGAATATCATGTGACCATATTTCAACGATGAAAGTGGAAAGTGTATCGTGACGTTGGGCGCGATCCATATTCAAGGACTGTGATTGACCAGAGGCAGATCAACGATTCCGGATCACTTCACACGGACAAACATGGGCGGTCCAAGATACTTTCCTGATCACGAAATCTCTCAATGACTAGAAGCTTTTGGAGGTTGAGATGTGGCTTGGGGAAGATCTATGCCCTACAACAATTTCGCAATCCATACTTGTGCGGTTAAAACCGTAATCTCAAATTGTGAAAAGGCATAAAGGTCAAAAGGATCAATGGCTGTGATCAAAGAGAGAAAAGATCAGCAGTTATGGTGCATTTCACAGGGCGAACCGGCACGGGCGAGTAGTTGAGCTCTCCATTGTGAAAAAGGGTGAGGCCTATTCCAATTGACGGTTATGTGAGTGCCAGCCTCAATCCACGGTTCAGAATGTTTCACGATCCAAACCACCCACGACGTACCAAAGAGAAAGATCGGAGGTGATATAAGTAGAACATGGACAGTGGATACGAAGCTTCCTTTGATCGAATGGCTGAAGAAGACTCCCAATTTGCAAATCTCCCATCTTGTGTGGAAATGACAGTGGAGGGGGAGTTCACACGTGTAATCTGCCTCATCGCAGATTGGTTGATTCCTCTGATGCCATCCAAGATACGCTTGAGGTGGGAATCTCGTCCAATGGCATAGTTTTCCTAGTTCACAAGTGTGACGCGTGTTCATTCTAGAGGAAGCCATCCCTGTAAGGTGACATTTTGTGGACTGGCTGATGAAAATGAGTAAAGTAGCTGACAAATCCATTGCTTGCATGGGGCAAAGCCAACGCAACGTGGAGGTGTGCAATTTAGGAAATATCCAGCATGGATCTACTGTACCAGAGGAAGTTCATTGCCACCTCCTATAGCAAATAGTGAGACGTCGTGATCTATGAAGCCGAATAATATGAATCCCTAGAAAACAAGAGATCGCTCCACTCGCGCCTTCGCATATGTTGAGACTAGATATACTCGATGACAGAATGTGCTGGAATGTTTACCATCCTGTGTGAAGATCAATCTCGACGCCCTATAAATACTACCTTCAGTTCAACATATCTCCAAGGTCGAGGTTCTACCTCTCCACGAAGTTTGCAGAGGCCTGATAGAGTTTGACGATGAAGATTTGGTTTGAAAATCTTGTTCATCTGGGGGTCTTGATGGTTGGTGAGTAGGTTCCACACTCACTCATCACCTTGGTATTTGCATGCCAATGGTGACAATAGCCATCAGGGCCCAGATGTGATATCTGCGTCTCCAATGATGTGAGACCAAGACACTTACTCCTCACAAGTGTTTTTCTAGGAACCCCTGATACCATCGCACCAACCAAAGCCTCCACAGAAAGGGTCATCCATTGGCTATTCTCTGTGAAGATGTTCATTCGAATGGGACTGTCAGGGGTTTAAAGACCTAACAGCCCTATTTGTGAACTCCACTTTCCAAGGGTGATGGGGCTGGTGTAGCTATTCTACACCTTATTACCTACAGGAGAATTCACCTCACTAGAGATGAGGAGTATAAGAATGATGAGCCACCCTACAGGTCTATATCAACCAGAAGCAATGCGACACTTCTTCCAGAAACCATGTATAACAATGTTACACGACGGGGAAGGAGGTGGCAGATGTGACTAGAATGGAGAAGGATGTCGAATACCTCACCAGTGTGTGCCCATGCGGAAAGCTGCATTTGAATGCAGTGGAAGCACACACCTCAAAGTATAGAAGCAAGAATCCTACTCATCATCTGTCATGGCAGCCAAACGTGTCAAACCGTTAGCTGGGCCGAATAAAGCCACTAGCTCCATAATGTTTGTTTCTATTTCTAAAATGTGGCAATATCCCACTCTTTGCACTATTAAAGCCGGATGGTGACTTGTAACAGTTTTTTATTCTGTAGTCTCATCATTAGGATTGTATAAAAATGCTCTTGATAGGGGGAGAAAGGAGTTAGAGAATTTGATTGGGAAACAATCCTGGGTTGAGGCTCCCATTTGTAAAAGCTTGATACTTGTGTATGAATAAAATTGCAGTGGAAGACTGTCATTCACAGCAAAGATTCTAGTGTTGTTGTTTTTCCCAGCTTTCTTTATGTGTAAATTGTGTTTCCTTGTCTTCACTCCATTTTGTTTATTGCTTTTATGCTTGCAACATAGGGTATAGTGGTTCCAAATTCATGCTTGCTACACTCCGACTGTTGTTCTAGGCATTAACAATGGTTCTTCTAAAGTCTCTTGGAATTCCTCGCCGATGCTCCATGAAATGGACTGTTCTTTCTTGTCCTCCAAAACACTTGCTAAAATCTCCGGATTGGGAAATCAGCAGCTATCTTCCCTCCATTTACTACCTTTCGTCATTCTTTCCATCTGTAATCATTTCTTGCACAGGTTTCGACTCCATTTTCCCATGGTCCTTTAACCTCGATAACCTCACCATGCACCTACCTCGACCCACTTTGCCCTATTCAGGATCCTAGCCCCCTGATCATACCGATTGAAAATCCTATGCGGAATAGACTCTGGTGACACATAAGATTGACAACCTTATGTGGATCTACTCCGTTGACGAACGAGAGATCCCTCTTTGACCGCGCAGGGCTGAAGGCGTGGCTAAAGTGGTTCTGCTGTTACCCGGAGGTGGGCCTTTCCGCAGCCTTTGGGCTCATTTTCAATGCTAACAGAAATAATGTGAAGTCTGTTAGAAACATTCCTAAAATTGTGAAGAAGTGCCAAGTGGTAAATCTGAATTAGTGGGTTTCCTTCCCTGAGAACATGAATATGATAGTGTGTATTTTCTTCATTCTGGGTGCATAAAAAGTATGTTACAACAATTATAAAGATTACTTGTCCACTTTGTAAATTGAAGCAAGATAAATATATTCTCTTCATTCAAATTGGGTGCATATTGTTGTTGTGGGAAACCAAAGACCTTCATGTGGGATGGTTCCTTCATCTTGTTGCAATCATTGTAGTTATTGAAGGATATTTGATGTTGTAATGTTTTGGTTAGGGATGCTCACTTTATTTTAAGGGCTACGCTACTTAGGTTTGAAGGTTAAGTGTGGTAGGTTTAGGCCCTCTTCATCTTTTAGTGAAATCACACTTGAAGAATGATGTATTGTTGGATGTTCATTTTATAAATAAGACTTCCTACTTGTGTATACTTCATTTATTGTTTCATTTGTGGTTTGATTTTAATCATTCATGGTTGCAGTTGCATATATATGAGTTGGCTAATTTTGTGCTTGTTGTGAGAAGCATATTTGGAAGGGATCTCCTTTAATTTTTGAAGTATATCTAAGTGGTTAGTTGGGGCATATTTACAAGAGCCTAACTACACCTCCTTTCATACAAGTTTGAACCTTCTTGATTGCATACCTTGATTCCATCACCCATGGGATGGGAATTAGTCTTGGCAATCCACCATTCCCTTTAATTCTCAGAGAATATTATAAGCATCTATTCTAGGGATTCCCCTCTTGTCATGGAGGATACCTACCCTAAAGTGAGAGAAAGATATTCATTGCGATGACAATGGGAAATCTTCCAAAGTGCCCCCAAGATTTCATTTTCTTCAAAGACTTGAATATCTTTGAGTGAAAGTTCGGGAGATAACATATCCTAGAAATGGTATTATAAGGGGAAAATGGGAATGTGTCCATACTAACCATCTACAATTGTCAAATAAAACTTGTGACTAATGGTTGAGTCTTATGAAGATGCATAAAGGCACTTAAAATGAAATTGAAAAGTGGTAGTTATAATGTTGGAAAATAGTGTTATAGTGTGAGTAGTAAGCAATTAATGACATCAAAACCAAGTGACATCGAAGGATAATTCAACTATGTCAAGATCAGAGTATTGGCTAGGATCTAAGAATTGGGAACATAGGTCTAGCTTAAAAGGATCACGAGAAACATATATAATGGGTTAGGACAGATTAATAACATCTCTATGTAATGCTCATTTTATTGCATGTAATATTTATGTATTGCAAATATTTTTGTTTAGTTAATAGTGCCATTTTCTTGTGTTCTCTAGATATGAACATGTATGTTGTTGATGAGTGGTTTTAAGCATGGTTGTCTTTGGAAATAAAATTTGGATTCTAAGCATGGTTGTATTTAGATATTATTGTTTTTCTAAGAATTACAAATGATGCAATCTTGGTGTTAATATTGATTCTTTACCCAATTATTAAACGGTTCTAGCTCAATGGAAGAGCGCACGCCTTACAAGAAGGATGTTGGTGGTTCAATTCCTCTGTGCCCTAATGATATTGCAATATTGGTATTTTTAATAAAATATATTTTATTATGATTTATAATGGCTATAGGGGGGGTTTCAAACCATTTTTGTATGTTGCTATGAGGGCGGTTCTAAACAACCTTATTATGTCACTACGAGGGGGGTTCAAAACCTCCCTTGTATGTTACAACAAGGGGAGTTCAAAACCGCCCTTGTATGTTAGAACAAGTGGGATTAAACCCCCCCCCCCCCCCCCTATAGGTTTTTATGAGAGGGGTTCATAACCACCCCCAACTGATTATAAGATGGAGATTTAGGGGTCATTTTGAATCACTCCCATAGGTGTCTATGAGGGGGGTTTTAAACCACCCATGTACATACCTATGAGGGGGGTTTATAACTGCCCCAAAAGGTTTGTAATAAGTATATTTAGGGGGGCTTTTGAATCACCACCAAAAGTCACTTTTACCTTCGATGCTATTGGGGGTGGTTTTGTTAAGACCACCTCCAAAGGCTTGTAAGATGGAGTTTTGGGGGGGTTTAAGACCACCCTTATAGGGACCTATGAGGGGGGTTTGTAATCATCCCTGTAGATACCAATTAGGGGGGCTTGTAATCACCCTCGTATGTACCTATGAGGGGGGTTCATAATCAGCCTCAAATGTTTGTAATAAGGACTTTTAGGGGGGGGTTCGGAACTGCCCCCATAGGTGTCTACAAGGGGGGTTCAGAACCACCCCCAAAAGTCATTTTTTGGGGGGTTTTAGAACCTCCCCCAAAAGTCACTTTTAGGGGCAGTTTTGATCTCTTCCAAAGCCACCCCTAAAAGGCCAAAATTTTAGCATTCGTGCTATTAGGGGTAGTTTTGTAAAGATCCTCTCCAAAACCAAAACCACCCCCAAAAGTGATTTTTGGAGGTGTAATACAACCCTTCCCTAAAAGTCAAATTTGTTGTAGTGAGAAGCTAAATTAGTGGCCAACAAAGGAGCAAAATTGGATGCTAAATGAGAAGCTAAATGAGACGCTCATGAGGAAGCAAAATAAGAAGAAATCCAAGGAGTTAAATGAGAAGCAAATTGTGGCGCTAGTGTGGGATTAAAAATGGATGATAAATTGGGTGCTAAAGTAGTAGCAAAACATGGTGCTAATGTGGATGTAAATAGAGATGCAAAACTAGGCATTAAAAATGATGCAACACTTGGTGCTAATGATGAATTCAACCATGGTGTTGATATGGTAGGAAAATAAGATGTTACTTTGGATGCAAAGCATGGATGTACATAGGAAGAAAAATATGGTTCAATAAGAAAAAGAAATGTTTGGCGTCATTTTCGAAGCAAAACATGATGCAAAAAAGGAAGCAAAAATTGGCACATATTTGGAAGTAAAACGTGGTGCAAACTGGGATGCTAATGTGGTAGTACAAATGGATGCATTATTGGATGCTAATTTGGATGCAAATATGGTGTGAACATGGATGCAATTATAGAATCTAACATGGTGCTATTAAGGATGCAAATATGGCGCTAATGGGGTTGTCATTTAGGAAGCAAAATATAACGTTATTTAGGAAGCAAACCTCGATATTGATTAGGAAGCAAAGTTGGAAGTTATTCTGGAAGCAAAAAAATAAACGCTATTTTGGACGTAATAAAGGATGCTATCTAGGAAGCAAAAAAATATGTTTTTTTGCGATGCTTTAAGTTTCGTCCATGACGCATCCCATTTAGCATCTAGTTTGACAACTCAATCTAAAAAACAATTACACTAAAAAGGGATGCTAATTCCAAGATTTGTTGTAGTGACGAGAGGCATCACAACACTCACTAGTTGCTAATGTGACAACTATATAGTAGCATTTTTTTTCTTTATAAACAACCTTTTTGGTTGATCTTGCTTCAGGACCCATGTCTATAGGCCCTAGGGCCATGGTTCTCCCTTCTCAAGTATTTTGGAGGATATTTGGATTTTTCATGATTTTGATGATTGGGAACACTACCAATTATTCCATTCTATATGAGATATAGCCTTTTTCTTGTCTATTTTGTCTATATTATGATGTTTGGGAACACTGCTAATACCATTCTATCTGAGATATAGCAATTTTTGGCCTATTTTGTCTTATATCAGATTTATAGATACGTTCTTTTCTACTTTACATGGAGCGAAATATTTGACAAAAATTTTATGAGTAAAAATGTTTTTTTGTACGCGTTGGGAAGAAATTTGGGAAATTACTCATGATTTGAAATAGTTTCTAGTGTTTTCTAATTCGGTGGTCGTCCTTTAGATTATTGAGGTTAAAGTTGAGAGGATTCATTATGATGTTTTATTCTAATGTTTAAACACAAATTTGGAGAAAAATGTTGTCCATAAGATAACTCCAATTTTGAATTTTACCCTAAATGATTTTGGCAATTGTGATTCTATAATATTAGATATTGTTATTTCTCATTTTTTAGACATTGGTATCTTTGAACGTTGGATGATTTAATTTTTAATTTGTTTGATTTGGGTTAATTGAGTCATATGTTGTTTTGCAGATTGTTATTTTTCTTTCAAAGTTTGGAATGCTCAAAAGTTGGTGCAATGACTGTTCTTATTTCAGATGATCACGAAGAGCCATTGATAAATATGGATTCATCTGAAGAAGATACTTCAATAGATGAATATCTGTAGAATATCACCATTCCTTCTGCTCTTATTGTGAAATATTTCGGTGACAAATTGAAAATAGCTACCAACAAGGGTGATATGGTTAATAATAATTTAGATTGGAGGGAGCTTGTTCCTCACCTAGATGATCGTGTGGAGTATGAGTTGTGGAAAAACAACCATGATGAATGTGGGGAAAAGTGTGATACCCAACTGGACTTTGAAAATAATTTTAAAGGAGATTCTCAAATTCTTGAGAAAAGTGATTACACACAATCCACCCTTCACTAGATCACCTAGTACTATCCCTACGCATTTACTGTAAGTAAGTAGTGCAAGGATCAATACATTAAGCATGGAGGATACTGTTCACCTGATGCAAAATAGGATTTCAGTTGGGGGTACGATGGTAAAGATGTTGTACTTGAAAAACTTAGGCAATTGTGTCTTTAAAGTTGCAAATGAAAGTAATAGACTCTGTGTTTGGAGGGATTACATCATTGATTTCCATATTAGGTGTCCGATGAAGGAGAAAAAGTACAACAAGGAATGTGTAGAAAATGTGATCCAAACACTAGGTGTGTTTCTTTCTATTATTCACAATAATTTTAAATTAGTTCAAGACTTACAAGTTATAACTACTCTTCCTTTAGTGAGTATTAGTTTGTACTATTGTAGAATATACTTGAAGGTGCAAGTGATCATTATTAGTTGATTGGTTCAATGGAAGCACATTTTTGGCCAGGTCTGTTAGATTTTCATCATTTAAGAAATACGATATTAGGACATTATCTGAGAGAATAACATGCACAACAATAATCAAAAGAGACAAGATACACAAAGAATTTTCCTCAGGGAAACCATAAAGGAGAAAACCCCACAACTTCCATAGAGATAAAATGAGCACCAGTAGCAAAAGTAAAACCCAAAAACATAAAGATGATCTCCAACAGCTGATCTCTCTCACTTGTTCTAGCACTTCCTCTCTCACTCATGCGCCCTAGTTGAGTGAGTGTGTATATCAAATAGAGAGGCTCACGCTCTATTTATACTAGTTTTTGACTTGACAATTACATACCAAGGCCATCTTCTCTATGAGAGTCTAAGAACCCTAGTGCCCCTCAACTATGGGGACTTTTCCCCCTAATCAACGAGGAGGGTTAACCTCAAATCAATTGTGGGGTCTATTTCCATGACTTACAATGGAGGGTTAACCTTATTGACTTTGCATGACTTTAATATATTAATGAATCTCCCAATAGGAACATCGAGGTACAATGAAATATAAACCGTTCTCCCGATAGGAACATCGGGGTACAATATAAATGAATACATTCTGAAGTTACAAATACATAAACACTCCCTCTTAACTAGGAAGGTATTATCTTAATACAATTCATCAGCAAAAGTATTCTTCACTGGTCATTCATCAAGGCTGGATCATCATCAAAGATCGATCATCACTGGATCATCATCAAAGTTGGATCATCACTGAATCATCATCAAATATGGATCATCACTAGATCATCATCATAACTGCTTCTACTCTCTCAATCAACTGGTGCTATCTATCAATTCTTCTCATTATAGGAAGTTCTATAGAGGAAAACCTTTTTCATGTTGGTTATAGGCCTAGCCTCCATGTAGGTCTTCATATTCTTCAACACTTATATCTGACCATGGGAGGAACACATCCATCATCCATGTCATAAATGCCTACCCAACACTTACATCTAAACATGGGAGGAACACATCCATCATCCATGTCAGAAAGGCATGCCTAGCACTCACATCCATTAGCATGGAACGACACACCATCTACCATCCGAGGAAAGGCCTAGCACTTACATCCACTAGCATGAAAGGACACACTATCTATCATCCAATGAAAGGACCAATAACTACATATATTGGCATGATAGGACACACCATCTATCATCCAGAGAAATGCCCATCACTTACCTATAATGGCATAGTAGGACACACCATCTACTATTCAGAGAAAATCCCAGTAGTTACATTTGACCCAGTAAAAAAGGCCCAGCACTTACATCTGAACCAGTCAGAAAGGCCCAACACTTACATCTGACCCAGTCAGAAAGGCCGAGAACTTACATCCTCTAGCATAGTAGGACACACCATCTACTATCCAAGGAAAGGCTCAACATTTAGATCCATTGGCATGTTAGGACACACCATCTACCATCCAGAGAAAGGATCTGCACTTACATCCATCGGCATGATAGGAAACACCATCTATCATCTAGGGAAAGGCTCTGCACTTATATCTGACCATGGGAGGACCAGCCTACCACCATGTTAGAAGGGCTCCACACTTACATCTGACCATGGGAGGACCCGCCTACCACCATGTAAGAAGGGCTCCGCACTTACATCTGACCATGGGAGGACCTACCTACCACCATGTCAGAAGGGATCCACACTTACATCTTACCATGGGAGGACCTGCCTACCACCATGTCAAAAGGGATCCACACTTACATCTCTTCCCCTTGGAAGGAACCTCGATCTGGAGAACACCAAGATTCTCCCTGAAGAACTTGAACTTCATTTTGTCCATTTTTAGCATAGAATCACATCAGGGTTGATTACATGTAAGGATAACCTATGAGCTTTGCAAGGACTGATTACATCCGAGGACAACCTACATGACTATTTACATCTAAGCAACCTACGAGCTTTGCTAGAATTTTATGCTCAGACAACCTGCCTCATTTGCTATGCTAGAACTCATCACTCCCCCTTTCGAGAGATCTCAATCTGGATCACCCCAAAGTGCTCTTCCTATAAATGGCACTACCTTCCTAATCCAAATACACATAAAACTCTAGGTTAGTCTTCTAATTCCCTTCATACTTGAGCCCATAGTCAACTGTACCCTTCAGGTACTTCAGAATATGCTTTGCAGCAATTAGGTGAACATGTCTCAGATCTGTCAGGAACTAGATCAAGGTGTTCACAACAAAGAAAATTTCGGGTCTCATACTTGTTAGGTACATCAATGAATCAATCATCTGATGATACATCATAGCATCAACCGTCTTTGATCAAGCATCACTCAATAGCTTCAGGGTCGATGCCATAGGTTTTTTTAAGGCCTTGCAGTCCATCATTTCGAACCTCTTCAAGATATCTATTACATACTTCCCTTGTCCTAGGGATATTCCATCTGCATTCTGCCAAACCTCCATGCTTAGAATGTAGTGCATCATATACAATTCCTTCATCTCAAACTCGGTAGCAAGTATCCTACTTGCAACTTTAACAAGTCATCGACATATAATAGAAGCAACACTGATCTTTCACCTTCAAACTTGAAGCAAAGGTTGGAATATACTTTACTCTCAGTAAATCCTAGAGCCATCAATAATATATCAATTCTGTTGTACCATGTAAAACCTCAGGATCTTCTACAACCACTACCTTTGAAGCAAAGCATCATTCTCCCTCTTCCTTTCATACTCTATGCATTGAAACTGAAGCGAATAATTATTTACTTGCACAAATAATATTACCAAAAGACTTGGAATATTAAATAAGCCATAATAATATATAAATTGATGATAGAATAGATATGATGATAGATTAG
>LPNX010799505.1:156432-167274 GCA_001517045.1 Pseudotsuga menziesii | reverse complement strand
GTTAAGCCCTCGACCGAGGTATTGCGGGCTTTAAAAACCCTCGACCGAGGTATTTAAATACCTCGACCGAGGTATTTAAATACCTCGACCGAGGTATTTAAATACCTCAGTCGAGGTTCATACCTCGGTCGAGGGCTTAAAAAACAGACTTAGCCCCCATTCAAACAAATGGAAAATTTCCTGTGCCTTGCAGAGGTGTAAACCCTGCCATTCCTAGCACATAACTGAGCGGAGTTGATACCGATAGATTCACCAACGAATCTTCTATCCATTGACGTATCATACATGCATTTTGGCATTCATATGATATTTATTTTTTAATTACTTCTAAAACTTATACTTAGAAAACCACACTGCAACTTCGAAGCAGCTCAAAGAAAAATCCGCAGAGTTAAAAATACACAGCCAAAAACTTCTTAAAAATGCACACATCACATATCGACGTGTCCTCTTCAAAAGGGTATCTTTGGTTTTTCTATTTTTGAAAAAATAGAAAAAATTCCTTTATGTGGACAAATATGTGTTTAAAACGATGCTGAAATCGAATGTGATCACTTTCGAAAAATAATAAATAATTGTATAATGCGAAAAAAATTAACAAAAAAATATGCACATCACACTGCATTTTATGTAGATCATGCTCATATATTTATTTTTTTAAAATTATTAATGCAAGATTGAATTACTCTACGTGGACACGAGCCACTTATTAGCTTCTTCAAATTTTTAAGGTCACACAGTTCATTAAATGCAAAAATTCACACATTAAATGACATCGGAATATTTTAAAAAAAATATCACTATGAAGCCAACATAATATTCTACAATTTGTTTTTTTACTGCAAGTCAAAATTCACATGGCATATATGCGTTTTCAGGGCTTCTCTCTAGTACATGAGTAAAAAATCAGGTTTTCATCGCCAAATTTGGCCAAAAAGTGTTACCCATCTTCATGGAATCACCCTTCTGCATCATCTTTTGTGGTGTCACAGCTGACGAAACGTGTCGATATGAACTACTAAGAGTTGAGCACAACTTCCGATATGTGGATGAATCAATCCATCCCAAATTGATTTGTTGTGGACTCTTGGCATTCCATACTGATCTATCGTTAGGATATTTGATCACATTGGTACCGCTATCTTTCGACATTTCCCACTTTTTAGAATATCTGTTTTTATGGTTGGGGTGTCGATAAGGAATTTTCACAATGTAATTGTCTTTTACGAGTGTCATTTTTTTAGCATTGATCTGAGTAGAAATTTTTGTTCTCGTCTCTTGAGGTTTTAAGGCTTCGTTCTGCATCTTTTCCAACTTGTTTTCTAACTGCATGTTATCATTTTGAAACTTCTTAATCACTTATACATGTAATTTTCTGTCATCTTCAGACTTCTTAAGTTGTTCCTTAAGATCTTCATTATGCCTTCTGATACAACGATTTTCTTCCTGTTTGTCTAGAAGTTTTCCTTCAATGTCTTTCGTAGATTGTTTTGTCTTCCGACTACTTTTCAACTTCTTAATTTTTGTGACTAGTGTCTTGTTATGATTACTGAATCTAAAAATTTCCTCGGAATGGCTTGATAAAATCTTGTTGACTTTTGTCAATTCTAACTTATGTGTCTTCTTACTGTCGTCATACTGATGTTGGAGCTTTTCTTTTTGCTGTTTATGATGACGTAACTCTGCTCCTTGATTTTCTAACCTCATCCAGACTTGTGCCAATTCAACATCTTTTTCCATGATGAGCTTGTTTAGATGCTTTATTTCTTCTTCTAATTCATTATCGCATCCATATGGTGATTTGTTGTCATTTTTTGACTTTTTGATCTAGTCTTTTAGGTTTTTATTATGAATTTTTAAACATGATATTTCTTTATCCTGGTGAGATAACATTTTCTTGTTATCTCTTATGGTTTGTTCTAGCTGTCGATTCTGATTCCATAAGCGGTGATTCTCCTTGTCTTTCCACTCTTTCAACCACTTTTTCGTCTCAACCTCAGCTTGTAGACTTTTATTGATCGCCTTGTATTGTTCTAACTCGTCCACTGTTGTTTGTAGTCGTGCCTTCATTTCCAAATATGTAGTAGCCATTGTTTGTGACTATGTTTCTACTTCACTTTCATCTCCGTTTCTTCTAGAAGGGTAGATACAAAATCTTTAATAGATCTCAATATGTCTCTTTTGGGAAAAACTTTCTTCGACTATTTCTTGTTAGGTCAAATAACCTTTCTTTTTTCCACAAATAATTATTTTTTTAATAAAATAATAATAAAAACAACTATTATTATTTTTAAACTTAATTTATATAAAATAATATATAACCTTCCAAATTATAGTCCTTGACTTTTATTTTTTTCCAATACTTTTGTAAAATGCAAGTAGATTGGGTCGTTGGGAGGAATAAGTGTTACCTTCCCCACCTAGGTTCAAATCTCACTTGCTTCTTTGTAGTTATTATTATGCACTTTTTATATTCAAACTCAAACCCACTTTAAGAAACCGTGTGCTTTCACTTTTACTCTCTTTTTTTTTTACTTTTATCTTTTTTTTCACCTTTTTTTTTCTTCGTTCTTTTAATTTTTTTTTCACTTTTTTTTAACTCTCTTTTTTTGGGGGAGTTACTTTTACCCTTTTTTATTTTTTTTATTTTTTTAAGGACAAAGTCCAATTTTTTTGGGAAACCCAAAAATTCAAGGAAACCCTCGGTGATGACTAAAAGCCAAAAGTATGGCTAAAGGCCGGTATCTAACCAATGAGGCTCTGATACCAATGGAAGTGAATAATTATTCACTTGCAAAAATAATATTACCAAAAGACTTGGAATATTAAATAAGCCATAATAATATATAAATTGATGATATAATAGATATGATGATAGATTACAAAGTGAGTGCCATATATATATAAATTGGAAAAACACTTTGGATACCATCCATGAAAGGATGCATCATTTTAGAATAGTTGACTAATAACTATTTATTAATTATTAATTATGAATATCAATATGTATTAATATTAATAATTCATATATATATATATTGTTGTTATTATTTAAGTTTGTTACAGAAACATTCTGTACCAGAGTGACAAGTAGCTTCCTCTACTACTAATATAATATGTATCCATCTAGGGTCACTGGATACCAAGATCTTCTATCTTGAACCTTTTCAAAATTTCTTTTCGCACTCATCTGTGAGCTTGTCATCCTCTATAGGATTTCATCTTCAACCTTGTAGCAAAGGTTACTATCTTCATCACTCTAGGTGATCTTCAAGCTCCTCATGTAGGTGTTATCCCATGGGTACCTTTTAAGCTCACATAGGGCCTTCTTTAATTTGCACACATGAGTCTTCTTGTCATGTGTCTCAATTCCCACTGGCTAGAAATGTCTCTTCGTAGTCTATACCTTATTTTTGTGAGAAGCCTCGTGCTACGAATATTTCCTTGTATCCCACGATGTTTCGATCTACTACATGCTGGATCTTGCAGATCCATATGGAAGATACTATCGACTCCCCCTCAAGTATCAATACCGCATCATAGACATCATTCTTCTTGAACTGTTACTCTCCTTCCCTTTCTTCTTGGCTACTTCTTCATAGCTAGAAGTATCAATGATGTCGCTCAACAGTGTCGCATAACTATACTACGTCTGAGATCTTTTTCCATTAAAGGAAATTTCAACTCAAAATGGGCCTTTTAACTTTTATTCAAATTCCATGTCATCATGTGTTAGGCAATGAAATTGATTTAAATTTGAAATACCGTATAGGTCTTAAACACTTTTTTAATATAAATTTTGCGATAGGTATCATAAAAAAAACTACTTTTTTTGTTTGTATTTTTGACATATCTCCCCGTGTTTTTACTTAAATTTCAATTAGGAGAGCTCCTTGGATGTGGAATTAAATTCTGCATCCAATGAGTACCCACTTGGCATACTTTTGATGGACCCCGCTACCCCAAAAACAAGAAATACCTGAAAAAATGGAATGATGATGTCATCATTCCATTTTTTCAGGTATTTCTTATTTTTGGGGTAGTGGGGTCCGTCAAAAGTATGCCAAGTTGGTACTTGTTGGATGCGTAATTTAATTCCGCATTCAACGAGCTCTTCTTATCGAAATTTGAGTAAAAACACGAGGAGATATGTCAAAAATACAAACAAAAAAGTAGTTTTTTTCTTTTCTTCCTCCAAAATTAATAAATATTATTTTATTATTTTAACTATTATTTTATTAATTAATTTTAGGAGGCCCATTTTGAGTTGAAATTTCCTCTAATGTTACTTTGAAGGTATCGTCATATTATTCTTCATCTTGTATTATTTCTCAAACTGTCTCAACACTTGTATGTTAGAAACATTTCATAAGGAATATTCACAATGGAAATTCTTATGCATAAATATTTAATCATGCAACTGTTTTAGCTAATACAACATTCATCCATATCTCACGGAAACTTTCTTGATGCCTTCCATCTCCACCAAGACATCATTGAGATTGTGCACTAATCGAATATGTCAACAAAGAGGTTTCATTCTAGATAAGTAGCAATGGAGAGTTGTATATCACCATGAGCTACTTACCCATCACATGCATATTAGTAATATATTTCCATAAATGCATACATTCTATCATGCATAATACATCAATTGAATATAAACAAATGCATAACAAAACAATATCATGAAATGACAATTGAATACTTATCTTTATTTGTTTTGTGGGTAGACTCCTTCTTTTAGCTTCATCATCTTATTCATTCATAACAACATCATTTCTTATGCAAATCCTTAAGATGGATAAGGGGTTCTTCAATAATTGAGTTCTTCATATTCCTCATTTCTTGAGGGATCTTCTTTGAATCGTGAGCACTTGATCTACAGTTGCTCCCATCTTCTCTTCTCTTATTATGGGCCGAGCTTCATCTTGTGTGTGTTATTCCCATAGTTTGCTGAAAGTAATCACTTCCTTTTGGCACACATTCCTTGAATGAATGAATCCCATGATCTTGGGAGGCCATTCAAGGTGGTTATCACAACTTATGGATTCTCCACTTCTTCTTCTACTGCTTCCAGTTGTTTTCTTATTTGAGAGACCCTTGTAAAGTATGACTGTATGGTCTTTGTATTCTATATCTTCACATTCTTCAACTGGTTTCTCAAAGTCATCTTCTTATTTATGTTCTTCCCTTCAAATAGCTTGGTCAAGGAATCAAACATCTCTTTAGGTGTCTTTAGGGAAGACACTTGTGGTATATGGTGATCCTTGATTGAATCAGCAATGATCTTCTTGGCCTTGACCAAGTTCTTCTTGGGTAAGGCTTTTAGCCTCACCTCCCTCTAGAACTGGAAACTCTCCACTTATGTAGGTGTCTAATTCATTTTCTTCAAAAACAGTGAAATCGTATACCTCCATGCTTGGAAGTTGTCAGCTTCACCAAGATTTTCATTAATCTAGTGTGATTAGTCATATGAAATGAGAACCTCAACTGTAAATAGAAAAATATTAGACCTTACCGATTTGAGGTGTTTGTCCTCGTTCCAGAGCTCAGTGATCTAGGGTTTTTCAGAGAAACCCTAATTTTCAAAACATGGAATCTTTCAGATTTGATTGGATAGAAATATGCACCTCTTCAAGGAGATTTATCCAATGTACTCCTTTTCTGAAAATAGTAGAGGGAAGCTCCTGGAATAGGAAGCCCTAGTTTTCCAATTTCCTCTACATAAATTCCTGATATTGATTTTGCGGTATCTTTGAAATTAATGCTCTTATGTGTCCTAAATTTGGTAGTGAGGTAGCCCCATTTTTCCTATTTCCAAAAACATAGGTTTGAGTAGAATTGGTTTCACAAATTGGGACTTATGAGAGTTTTCCAAAGGTGACTTATTTCAGGATTGTTCAACATAGCTAACTTGTACAAACATCCACATGTCCCTGTTTCATCATCAGTTTTGAAAAATTTTACCACAAAACTTTCAGTCTGTACCCTATCTGGAACATCTTGCTAAATTGCATTTGGACCTTTGTAGCCCAAGATATAGCAATTCTCCCTAGGTGTCATGTTTAGTGATGAATCCGAGAAGACGGTAGAACCTTGATTTGGAGGAATCATATCTCCCAGAATATAGAGAATCCAAGGATGAAAATTTTACACAAGGTACATCACAATTTTATCTTCATCCTGTGAAAATTTTGTCCCTTGAGAATTTTTCAATCCCAATATATAGCGAATGTACCAAAACTACGGGTTTTAGTATTTTAGGGCTTTTTAGGCCCAGGGTCAAACTAGGGTTTGACTTTACTGGAGCATTACTCAACCAAACACTTTGACCTTGGTCTCTAAACTTTGATTTTGATGAGGAGAAAAATCCTATGTTGGCCTAACTCAAAAATTCTTATTCTCTAAAAATCCCTAATTTCCTGCAGGAAAAACTGAAAATTCCCGGAATCAAATTATGCTTCAAGAGAAAGATGCGCCCTTCAATGGAGAGTTATCCTAACGTCCAAAAAATTAAGAAGCCATAGCTTATGCAGTTGCATAGTGTCTTTTTATTAGGTTATCTCTGATACCATGTTATATTTTTATCATTTAAGAAATATAATCTTAGGATCTTATCTAAGAGAATAACATGCACAGCAATAATCACAAGAGAAAAGATACATAAAGAATTTTCCTCGGGGAAACCATAAAGGAGAAAACCCCACAACTTCCTCAGAGATATAATGAGCACCAATAGCAAGAGTAAAACCTGTAAACATAAAGATGATCTCCGACAGTTGATCTCTCTCACTTGTGCCAACAATTCCTCTCTCGCTCATGCACCCCAGTTGAGTGAGTGTGTATATCAAATAGAAAGGCTTACTCTCTATTTATACTAGTTTTAAACTTGACAATTACTTACCAGGGATGACTTCTCTATGAGAGTATAATAACCCTAGTGCCTCTCAACAATGGGGACTTTTCCCCCCGATCAACAAGAAGGGTTAACCTCAACTCAATTGTGGGGTCTATTTCTCCGACATACAATGGAGGGTTAACCTCATTGACTTTGCATGACTTTATTATATTAATGACTCTCCCAATAGGAACATCAGGGTAGAATGAAATATAAATGATTATCCCGATAGGAACATCGGGGTACAATATAAGTGAATACATTCCTAAGTTACAAATACATCAACAAGTTTTAGATGTCAAGAAGATAGAAAAATGAATGGGGGATCCAACTGCAGATGCAAAGACCCGTGTCTTGAAACAAGAGCAAGATGCACAGGTCAGAATAGAATCTAGATGTATTCCATTTGTTACTTTCCATTTTATTTGAGATTTGTGATCATAGATGTTTTTGCTATCATTTGTTCCATATTTGTTAAGTTTTTTTGGTATGGTTTATGTGGTAAACATCTATGATGTGGACATGTTGTCATTCACTCCCTTAGATGTCTAGAATAAAAAATAATTGTTATTAAATTAAAAAGAATGCATATGAGGATTCTATTAGTTGTATACAATAAAAAATGAAATGTTATAATTAACTATGTAATTCCAAGAGGATAAAACACTAATATAAACATTTTTTTCCCTTTCTTAATGAAGGAATCTAGAAAACAACACCAAGTTCAATCCCCAACATAATGCAATTTGGTCCTAGTGTAAGCTAAGAGATTAAAATGGTTTCAATTTATAGACTTGAGATTCTAGTGTAAGCTAAGTATGAAAATTGATTTCCTACACTATAGAATAAACTTGGAAACGATGCTACAACTTCACCATCAAGGACAAAGAGCATCCCTTCCTTCTTAAAGCATTTTGTCCCAAACTTTACTCTGCAAAATAAAGACATATTCAAATTTGAAATAAGATGGAAAGTATTTGCAACTAAATTCTCTAACATATAGTTTCATTTATTTACTTTTACAGAAATTGATTAAACAATGGTCCAACATCTTCATTCATCTCTCCATCTATACCTAAAAAGACAGTGAGAGAGGGAGAATTCAAAAAATTAAACCTATATTTTTGCATGTACTCCCTAAGTTCTAGTGTATGCACTTCATTTAGTAGTTTATCTCCAATGCAAACAGAATCTTTAAACTAGAATGTTTGAGATACATAAATATCTCCTAGCTATATCATGCACATCAGCAGATAACAAAAAAAAGTTAGTAAACCAATAAGATCATTATTCATAAATTTAGAACAAACTAGTAGTTGAAGTACCAAGTAAATTGCACAACGCCATTATGTTAATAAAATATTGTATCAATGCACGATCGTTAGTGCAGGAATCTAGTAACAAAATTGTATTACGACTATTTAAAACCATAAGTGTTGTTATAGAATGAAAGACATCTTGCATTCTTTTGTGTCATGAACGTGAAAAAAACAAGTAGAATTGCACTACATATGACAGCCCAATAGAATCTCAAACTCGATCTTAGGTGTGGAATGCAGATCAAGAGATAGTAAGAAACCCTGGAAAAATTATGCAAGCGATCAAGGTTACTACCTTGGAAATGATAAGCTTCGTGTGAGAATGCAATCCCTTGCTTGTCATTTCAACTATGTAATTTTTCATCCTTCTGTACTCTAACCATGGTAATGTATCATTTTTATTCCCTAGTTCTATTACATCAATTTGTTCAAATAATAGGAAGCACACATATTTTTCACCAGAGAATATGGTTTGCTTGTATTATTATGATTTCTGTAGTGAAAGTAAAAACCTAAGTAGAACTGTACTACATATAACTATCCAATAGAATGCCAAATCTCAATCTTGGTGTGGAATGGAGTTCAAGAGGAAATAAGAGACCTAGCAAAGGAACCCTCAAACAATAATAAAACATTGTTTTAACTCTGTTTTAACAATAATAAAACACATGATCCAACAATGTTTTAAACCTCAACCAATAATAAAACACATGATTCAACATTGTTTTACCCTTAACCAATAAGAAAACAGAGTAAATATCAATTTCGGGTGGTTTTAAGGTCATAACAACAACAAACAACAATATGGGCATGCCTGGGGTTTATAAATCAACTTCAAACCTGTTTTTGACTTCCTAACAATAGTGGGGAGCATAATGAACAAACCTAGGAAGCCTATGAATGGAAAGGAAGGAAATTATGATTCAAAGGGACTAGATGGTAATGTCCTTGGGACTATGCATGCAAGTTATTGCTACCGGAGAATATGTCAAAGTAATATCTTTGCCTATTCTTTCTCAAATTAAATTTTGTGACAAATTCTTGAAGAAAAACATAATGACTTAAAACCATTGATTAATTTTTCATACTAAGGCTAGTAGAGAAGGTACATTAAGGGAATAATTACAAGAAAATTTGTAAATATTTTCAGACATGTTGGAAAAATGCTATTGGCAGTCTAGTAACAAATGGCCAGGCATACAGTCAACCAAGGTTTTGCAACATATTCATCAGGCAGCACTATGCTTTGTAGATTACTTATAAAAAATCAAATTCATGAATTAGTTTACCTTGCCAAGAACACCACAACATAAAATTTGTCCAATCCCTTGATCTCTTACATCAAAAGATAGAGCTATAATCAATGTTTACGCCAAAATCCCATTTCTTTACTTTTACAAACATTAATTAAACAATGGACCAACATCTTCATTCATCTCTCCATTTATACCTGAAAATACAGAGAGAGGGAGAATTCAAAAAATTAAACTTGTATTTTTGCATGCACTCCCTGAGTTCGAGTGCCTGCACTTCAGTGAGTAGTTTATCTCCAATGAAAATAGGAGATTTAAATTGTAATGTTTGAGATACATAAATACCTCCTAGCTATATCATGCACATCAGCAGATAACAAATCAATGTTAGTAAACCAATAATATCATTATTCATAAATTTAGAACAAACTAGTAGTTTAAGTACCAAGTAAATTGCATGACACCATTCTATTAACAAAAGATTGTATCAGTGCATGGTCTTTTGTGCCAGAATCCAGTAACAAAATTGTGTTACGAATATTTAAAACCATAAGTGTTGTTATAGAATGAAAGATATCTTGCAGTCTTTTGTAGCATGAAAGTGAAAAAGACAAGTAGATTTACACTGCATATGACAGCCAAATAGAATCCCAAACTCAATCTTGGGTGTGGAATGCAGTTCAAGATACTATAAGAGACCTTGGAAAAAATTATGCAAGCCATCGAAGTTACTACTATGGCAATGGTAAGCTTGGTGTGAGAATGCAATCCCTTGCTTCTCATTTCAACTATGTAATTTGTCATCCTTCCGTACTGTAACCATGGTAAGGTATCATCTTAATGCCCCAGTTCTATTGCATTAATTTGTTCAAAGACTAGGAATCCCACATATTTTTTACTAGAGAATATGGTTTGCTCGTATTCTTATGATTTCTGTAGTGAAAGTAAAAAACCAAGTAGAACTGCATTGCATATAACTATCCAATAGAATCCCAAATCTCAATCTTGGTGTGGAATGGACTTCAAGGGGAAATACGAGACCTAGGAAAGGAACCCTCAAAAAATAATAAAACACAATTTTAACTCTCTTTTAACAATAGTAAAACACATGATTCAACACTGTTTTAACCCTCAACCAATAATAGAATAGAGTAAATCTCAATTCTGGGTGGTTTTAAGGTCATAACAACAACAAACAACAATATGGGCATGCCTAGGGTTTATAAATCAATTTCAAACCTATTTTTGACTTCCTAACAATAGTGGGAAGTATAATCAACAAACCTCATATGCCATGTTGTGATTCATTCCATGTGGTTTCTTGTGATTGTGATTAACCTATTTTATAAACTTGTCTCTAAATTCTTTG
>LPNX010799505.1:96432-151432 GCA_001517045.1 Pseudotsuga menziesii | reverse complement strand
GGTCAAAGGACCGCAATGTGGCTCATCGTGTGTTGTCACAAGCAATTGTAAATAAGAACACGAGGGTCCTTCATTTTCTCAATCCTACATCTAAACTAGTTAAATTGAATGTAAAACCCTCTGTAGGTATTCTATTAGAAGAGAACATATTGACACAACCACCCAAATATATTTTTGGGCCTTTATTGGTCTGTTGCCATGTCGTGACATGAAGCTAGTTGATGTAGTAAAGGAAATAGTGCAAAGTTTTTGGCATGATCACACAAGGTATTCTTCAAAGCGGAAGGATGTAATAAAATTGAGAATGGGTTCAAAGGACCGTGGACCACATATTAAGCATATTCTTGATATAACACAGATAGAACTATACAAGAAATGTAGGAATGAACATAGACAATTGAATTTGGGGAAAATATTTTGAGAAATGTAAGCCTTGGTATGTTAGAATAAATACTCTTTGTAACACCTTTTGTTGTAGATACCATGTAGAATATGAATAGTACTATGAAACATTTTTGTACATTCATCATGTGTTCCATATTGACCATGTGCAGGATTTCTCCTTGGCAATGCCACCGACCTCATCATGAGAATTCATTCATAGTATCATGTGCAATAGGCCTGAGGGGCCGGAGGGGCAAACATACTATGCAACATCTTGTTTGTATGGAACTTGCTCTAGCTGTGCTGGAATGGCATTATTGAGCCAATGTATTCACGAGGGTGGAGACAATGAATTTAGTAATATGGTTACAGACATGAAACGTTTCAAATATATCAGATATGAAATAGTCCCAGGGAAAGAAAGAAAAAAAATACAATTGGTGACATCTCAGGTACATGCATTTATCTATAAATTTATGTTTGAACAGTTGCATTTCATTCCTTACTTACAAAAAAACATGATATTGAGATCATTTTGTGTCAACAGGTACAAGTTAGTGTCTTTGTCAAAGAATTTATTGAAAATACACATCAATATGTTGAGCATGTCCACTTGGCACGATGGCAGGATGATAAGTTAAGAATATGCAGAGATACATTTCCCCATGGTAATATACTTTTAGTTGTTGATTTTACTGAGAACTACACTCTGCAACCTCAAAATGAGATCCAAATTTAGTATTATCACTCTGAGTAGGTTTCCTTGGTGGTGCATATCACATATAGACATGGCCCAAATAGCAGTGAAGAGCAAAGAGAAATTCTAAAGAAATATCACTTCTACATAAGTGATGATAGGTGCCATGACTTCCACTATGTACGCCATTGCTTCATCATGTTCTATGATCATTTGAAGGGTAGGAACATACACATGGATCGACACTATATTTGGTTTGTTGGATGTGCTGGTCAGTTAAAAAATGCATGCATATTTCAATGGTTGTGTACATTGCATAAAAACTACAAAGTTCCACATATGTGGAACTATTTTGAGACTGGGCTTGGTAAAGGAGAGCATGATGGAGCCAAAGCATGTTTCAAAACATCCCTACGATGAGAGGAATTGAAATTATCTACAATATCTACTAGTTGAAATTCTCAATCTAAGTCAGGTGGTGCACGTCAATAATGGGAGAGGAATCAGCTATGCGAGTAGAATCCACAAGAAAGAGACATGTGGAGAGATTTTTTTACGAGGTGGTAGACATAGATCATTCACATACATGGGAATGCAAGACTGTTCCTGGGATTCGTGGCTTTCATTCAGTTCAAGTCTCTGATAACCCAGTATTTGAAATTTGGACCAGAAAAATCGCTTGTTTTTTCCCTCCTTGCTGTGATGGTGACTGGGATGTGTGTGAATCATTGGATTGGGTTGATGGATGGGATCGCATATCACTTCCACTTGATCAACATGCAGTTGTTGAGTTAACTCTGTTGGAAGAAGATCAATCGTCTATTTCTATATATTTTGATCATGTCTAAGACCTTGTACAACCTGGTATGATGCATTTCCTTAACATTTTTTTGTTTATTTACGTAGTCTTGAAACTCACATTAATGGCCTTGTATCACATGAATTTTTTTTATCATATACCTACAATCATACTATGTAGGACACATATACGTAGTGGTTTCCTCAAAACATAGTGATTGGGATAGAGATTACTGGTTGGCACGTTGTATAGAGGGAAAGAAAACCCTCATTTTGACTATGACTGATGATGAAAACAACCACTTCCCCATTGGGTCTATGGTTGTTAAAGGTGAATACCTTACACATGACAACAATGTAAGAAAGAAGGGTGGATATGTTTATAGGGATTGCAAACCAGGTGCAAGTGTTTATCACTTTACCAACTTAATCATTGGCACAAACCTCCAAGTACAAACAATGCCTAGCCGAAATTCATCGAAGGTACGCTACTTCTTACTGGATACAGAGCACGAGAGACTAATGGAGACCATCATTATAAGAGATGATCCAGAGGGCTTGTTTGTATGATAATAGGTGGTATCTAGCATGATGAGGTATGTATCATAATTTTAATTTTTCCATGTATGTTTCTTATGAATATGTCAATTTTGTGTTCTTGATATGCGAAATTTTACATAATTTTGTTTATAAATATGCCAAAAGTTCTCTTGTATGTCAAGTTAATGAACATGCCAAATTTTACATATGATCAATAAACCCTCGTATATCAATCATATGAAAATTTCAAGATCTCATTCAGATGATATACATAACATTAGAATACATACATGTACCTCTTTAGGTCATACCTATCAAAGTTCTTTGTAGGCTCTCTTATAGGACTAAAACCCTAATTTTTTAAGTAGCTAATATTGTCAATGTTTTTAGTTGATATATACAACTAGGATAATGGAAACAAGATGCTACAACAATAACCTTGTCTTTTAAGGCTTGTATAATTTCCTTCTTGATAACTCACCTCCTATACCCGCCTGTCCATTGCCCGATGACCTCTGTTTACGATGGTTTCTGAAACTAGGGTTTCGCTTAGTAGGGGACAATGTAGTCACGCCAACGAGGGACAAAGTTGGAAAGCCACAGATGGTGGGGATGCAATTGGTGTTGCCATATTTTCCATTCCCAAACACGCTAGCAGGAGTTGACGAAATTCAAAATTGCGGCTGCGTGAGGTTTTTTGCACACCGAGAACAAGTGAACTAGGTGTCCCTAAATGGTATTTGGAGGTGACCTGAAAATCACCATAGATTGATAATCGATCCTTTGATCGATGAGCCATTCATTCCGTTTGATTCGTGACGTGGTATTTTATCTTGGGGGGGCCTCTCCCTCTTGGTGACCTCCATCTACGGTGGTTTCTAAAATTAGGGTTTCGCTCAGTAGGGGACAATGCAATCACACCAATGAGGGCCAAAGTTGGAAAGCCACGGACGGTGGCGATGTGGTTGGTGTTTCCATTTTCCCCATGCCCAAACACGCTAGTAGGAGTTGACGAAATTCAAAATTGTGGCTCCATGAGGTATTTTGCACACCGAGCACAAGTCCACGAGGTGTCCCTGAACTGTATTTGGAGGTGACCTGCAACTCACAATAGATTGATGCTCGGGCCTCTGATCAATTAATCATCAATTCTGTTGGATTCATGAAACGAAATTTTAGCTAGGGGGGGACCTCTCCCTCCTATCAATTTTCTAGTGAACTCCATCTATGGTGGTTTCTGAAACTAGCGTTTTGCTCAGAAGGGGACAATGCAGTCATGCTAACAAGGGCCAAAATTGGAAAGCCATGGATGGTGGGATGTGGTTGGCGTTGCCATATTTCCCATGCCCAAACACACTAGCAGGAGTTGAAAAAATTCAAAATTGTGGCTTCGTGAGGTTTTTTTCTCACAGGGAACAAGTCCAACAGGTGTCCTTGAACGGTATCTAGATATGACCTGCGAATCGCCATAAAGCGATGCTTGGGCCTCTGATCGATGAACCGTCGATTCCATTGGATTCGTAACATGGGATTTTAGCTAAGAGGGGGCCTCCCCTCCTTTCCATTTCTCGATGACCTCCGCCTATGGTGGTTTCTGAAACTATGCTTTTTCTCAGTGGGGGACAATGCAGTCACACCAACGAGGGCCAAAGTAGGAAAGCCATGGATGGTGGGGATGCATTTGGAGTTTCCATATTTCCCATGCCCAAAAATGCTAGCAGGAGTAGAAATAATTCAAAATTGCATCTCCATGAGGTTTTTTGTGTATCGGGGACAAGTCCACTAGGTGTCCCTGAACGGTATCTGGAGGTGACCTGCAACTCACCATAGATCGATGCTCGTTCCTCTGATCGATGAACCATTAATTCCATTGGATTTGTGACATGGTATTTTATCTAGGGAGAGACTTCTCCCTCCTTTCCATTTCCCAATGACCTCCATCTATAATGGTTTTTGAAACTAGGGTTTCGCTCAGTAGGGGACAATGCAGTCATGCCAACGACGGCCAAAGTTTGAAATCCATGGACGATGGGGATGCGGTTGGTGTTGCCATATTTCCCATGCCTAAACACACTAGCAGGAGTTGACAAAATTGAAAATTGTGGCTTCATGAGTTTTTTTGCGTACCGGGCACAAGTCCACCAAGTGTCCCTAAATAGTATCTGGAGGTGACCTGCAACTCACCATAGATCGAAGCTCGGGCCTTCGATCGAAAAACTGTTGATTTCATTGGATTCATGATGTGGGATTTTAGCTAAGGGGGGCCTCCCCCTCTTGTCCATTTCTCGGTGACCTCCGTCTATGATGGTTTCTGAAACTAGGGTTTCACTCATTAGGGGATAATGCAGTCACGCCAACGAGGGACAAACTTGAAAAGCCATGGAAGGTGGGAATGTGGTTGGACTTTCCATATTTCCCATGCCCAAACATGCTAGCAGGAGTTGATGTAATTCAAAATTCCTGCTTTGTGAAGTCTTTTGCGCATCGGGCACAAGTCCATGAGGTGTCCCTGAATGGTATCTGGAGGTGACCTGCAACTCACCATAGATTGATGCTCGAGCCTCCGATCAATAAACCATTGATTCCGTTGGATTCATGACATGGGATTTTAGCTAGGGGAGGCCTCTCCCTCATGTCCATTTCTTGGAGACCTTCGTATATAGTGGTTTCTGAAACTAGGGTTTTGCTCAGTAGGGGACAATGCAGTCATGCCAATGAGGGCCAAACTTGGAAATCCATGTACGATGGGGATCTGATTGGCATTTCCATATTTACCATGCCCAAACATGCTGTTAGGAGTTGAAAGAATTCAAAATTGCGGCTCCATTAGGTTTTTTGCGCACCGGGCACAAGTCCACCAGGTGTCCCTGAGTGGTATCTAGAGGTGACTTGCAACTCGCCATAGATCGATGCTCAGGACTCTGATCGACGAACCATCGATTCCGTTGGATCCATGACGTGGGATTTTAGCTAAGGGGGGGACTCCCCTGCTTATCCATTTCCCAGTGACCACCATATACGGTGATTTCTGAAACTATGGTTTTTCTCAGTAGGGGACAATGCAGTCATGCCAATGAGGGAAAAACTTGGACAATGCATTTTAGACCAATGAAGGTCAAACTTGGAAAAAACTAGCCCTAACTAGGGTTTATTGTTTAACATGCATGGCCCATAACCATAACCCTACCAAGGAAACCCTAACCCTAACCCTAATCTTATCTTACTGTCACAACTCCATTCAGAATCAATCTAATGTCCAACTCAACTTTTTCAAATCCAGTGGACTTATGCTTCAAATCATGTTGATTCACGAAGTTGGTTCTCAGTATTTGGATTCTATTGTAGTTACTTTAATGCTGAGTGATTAGGCATTGGGGGTAATGATGTTTGTTGAATAGTGTTGTTGGTCGTTGATGAAATGTGAAGCATGTATTGCACTTAGTTTTATTAACTTTTACACTTGAGCATTGACTTAAATTGTAGTTTAATCATCCAAACTCACAATTTTTAATTAGATATATCCAATTGGTGTGCATGTAGTGAGTTCATTGAAACCTTGAAATACATTGTATTGCACTTATATTTATTAAATTACACGAGCAAGAACTTTGACTTTACTTGTAATGGTCATCCAAAATCACAATTTCTAATTAGGTATCTAGTTAGTGTGCATGTAGTGAGATCATTGAAACCTTTAAATATAATAGTTTTTTCTTTTCACATAGTTCATTCATAAGTAATAGATAATCCACACAAATCAATACAATAGATTGACACAAGAACATGTGGAAACCAAAGAACAAATTCAAAGTGAAATGTATCATTCATTTATAACTGAAATGTCAATGTACATGTCTCCAAAAGTACATGTCTCAAAAGGTACATGTATCCAAAACTGTCCAAGCCACATGTACATGCATCGAAATGTAAATATCCCATAAGACACATCAAAACTCAAGCTTCCTCTTGTTCTTTCTCGAGGTTGATCCTGTAGGCACAACTCTAAGACCAGTGTGCATCTCTAGATCTTGCAAATTAAATATCAATTGTTAAATTCAACTAACTATGTACTAATACATTAGCTCAGTAAAATACCATATCTAAATTAAATCAACAATTATCAAAATGTTAATGGACATTGCAAGAAACAATTGGTCATTAATGGACATATCGCCTCAGTGAGAGACTGTGACAAATGGGATTGTGTTCCTTGTGTAGCAGATGGAGTTGTTGGTTGAATATCAAGGATGGTCACATCCATGGTCGAACCAGAGGGGGCAGGAACTACTGCTATTGGTGGTGGCTACAATCACCAAATCTTGAAATAGTTATACATGTGCATGAATAAATAATATACAACAATAACACAATATGTCTAGATCATGTTCAAATAGTTGTACCTCTGCGTGGCTTGTTGTTATTGCAGATACCACATTGACTGCTACATCAATAAATCTTGCTGCTGGTGGCTACAATCACCAAATGTTGAAATAGTTGTACCTCTATGTGAATTGTTTCCATTGTAGATGCAACACTTACTGCTGCATCAACCATCCCTGCAAGGTTTTCAATAGTAAACTTTGGCTCCTGATGCAGTAAACATGCAAATCAAACATTAACATAAAAATTTATGCACTGGATTTCAAGTTAACCAAGAAATATCATCAAAGGATAGACATCACCATGGTATCAGTAGCTCCATGGTCGTGGACAACTGGACTCTTGCTAGGAGTAGGCCGCCTCATATACACATGACCCTTGTTCACATATGGCCTATGAGGAGATACAACTCCAGGAAATGGTCCAGGTGTTTCGGTTGGTGCCTATAGTCAACAAGAGTTCATGTACTTAAACATGGATGATTCAACGAACATACATGTATTTAAAAAATGACATTTTTTAAATGTTTAAAATGTTTACCTCCATCACTACTTTCCCCCACGAAGGATCTAGCATCTGCCCGTTTAATAATTGTAAATATTAGACCGTAGATAACATTAGTGAACTAAGATGTACAATGTGTATAAATTAACAAATTAAGAAGTATAAAAAAATTGACATTTTTAAAATGTTTACCTTGGTGTAAGATACGACAATGGGTTCTATATGAATATCTCCACCAACCAAGGGATCAGTGGATGGAATGTCATGCCCAGATATTTCTTCGGTTGATACGACCATGGATTCTACCTCCATCACTACTTTCCCCCATGAAGGATCTGGCATTTGCAAGTTTAATAATTGTAAATATTAGACTATAGATAACATCAATGAACTAACATGTATAATATGTGGAAATTAACAAATTAACAAGTATTAAAAAATTGAAATTTTAAAATGTTTACCTCGGTGTGAGATACGGCAATGGGTGCTATAGGAATATCTCCACTAGCCAAGGGATTAGTGGATGCAATGGCATGCCCCTCTGTAGAGTGTGGAACATGGAACTCTGGGGCGTTGCTGCTGGCATAAAGCATCAACTGCAAGTTCAAAAAATTAATATATTAGCTCAAACTATACATATGTGTACAAAGAGGAAAATAAATGAAGAATTTATTACAATTAACCATATACATACATCACTCAAAAACCCACTGAAGGCAACATCTGACGAAAGACCATAGTAGGGACGACCACATGATGCACACTTGTGAGGCTCAAAAGTCAGTTGGGAATGTGTTGATGGTGTTGCACTAGTAGATGGTCCTACACTAGGTGGGGTTACTACACCAATGAGTGGTACTGCACTAGAAGATGGTCATGCACCATGATAACTTGGTGTATGTACCACACCAAGGACAGATGTCCCTTCCTCACCCATAGGTTGAACCATAGTGCTATAATGAACACATGCCCGTGCCAAACTCAAATATGCATCATGTGTCTATGGAATAAAACAATGTACAGGTGGGACGTCTGGCCCAAGAAACTACCTGTGAGGTGCAGGGATAAGGCAATCAACATCTTGAAGCTTAGCATTGGGTCGATTTTGGGGCATCCCCCCACCGATCCCCTAAAACTGCAATATATCAAAATAGTTTACGTGTTTACCCAACATAAACTCTACATACAACTTCCAAAGGAAATACAGGGGGATTTCCGTATTATTATGTGGTGGCATATAAAAAACCATATACCATATGTCCATCCAATCATCAACAAATGGCTAATATGTGCACCACTTGATAGAGATATGTGGCCTATTTAGATTTGGGATTTCCACTATGCGATGGTCCCTAAACAATGAAAATATATGCTCTTCTGTAATTTTCAACTTTTTTATAGCATTGTAGCCAAGCCCATCAGAGTACTCTTGTCTTTTTCTTTCTCTATATGATGTAATATCATATAGTGTGTTGCTTGACAATGTCATAGTATCGACAATTGCATCCAAAGTGGATGCAAGTGAACGTTGAAACCTATCGTCGCCACTAAAACTAGTACTGAGTCCTCTAAAGTGAGCAAGCTCAATCAATATTTCAGAATTTGTGTCCATAGTCGCAACTGCAATAAAAACACCAATAAGGAAATCATTAGAAACATATACATGGTATATAATGACATCTCTTCAAAATTGAAATTTTAAATTAAATCAAACTCAAGTAAGCAATTTAATGGCATTCACTTACATACATTTAAAACTTAAAATTAACCATTTAACAATTAAATAGTAAGTTTCGTTCAACTTCTTTCTAGAAGTTAAGGAACTTCTTCACCCTCATTGGTGACTTTTCCATGCACACTTGGGTTTAAACTTCTTTGAATTCAGGAGTGCTATTTTGACATGTTTTGGCCTTTACGTCCCTTGGATATGAAAAAGAAAGGGGCAAGCAACTATTAGGACATGCGAGTCTAGAAAAGGGGTGATACAGGGCTGCCACCATATCCTCTAAATATAATTGACTCGATCATGGTTGGGAACACTTTCACAACCCACTCTAGGTAGTTCATGGGTGTTCACCATTTCCATTGATGTATAAACATGGAAACCAACCAAAAGTTACATCGAAAGATGGAGAATTTGTGGATTGTACTACAATTGGTTGTAGATGAGCTTAGAGACTCGACATGTAGAAATATATTACCCATTTTTTTTTCTATTTTAAAAAATGGTTGATAAACCTAGTGATGCAGGGGCATAGACTATTTGAGTAAAGTCATTTATGTCTTTACTAGATCAAGGGATCTTAGGGATACCTAGGGTCTCACATGTTTCTAATTTTATTTATTATGTTTATAGGATGAAAGAAGCAGAATTCAAGTTTTATTTAGTTTAGGTGATGACCTTTAATTAATTAGCACTAGTCCCCAAATGAATATCGGGATTGTATGGGGGTGTTAGGACGTGTTGACTTGTAATTCGATATCACAGCAAGAAGGTTCATATATATCAACTTTTTTTGTCATTATGATAAGGCCAGGGGCATGGAGGGTAAGTCCTATGTGCAAAACAAGAGCAAAGTGCCGAGGAAGGTATAATTAAAACACAAATGAGGTGGGCACTATAACCAGGAAGTGCAAATATTTTAGTGGAAAAATGGTGGTGGTTGCTAAACTTACTAGAGGAAGGAATAAAACTAGTCATACTTACTAGTTTTAACTATGTGTTTATATATATCTATTGTTGATTTTATATAATTTTAATTATGAATATTGCACCTTCTGCGGACAGAAGCTGTTCCTCTGGTCTGAATGGTTCAGATCTAGAACAAATGAGTGAACGACAAAGGATGAAGACCTTCCCTAAATGTTGTAAACACCTGGAATACTGCTTTGATCATGAACCTGTGTACCTGCAAACATGTCAAAGAAACAAGAACATCAAAGATAACAAAAAACACATCCATACTAGTGACTAAGGAATCAAGTAACATATACATGTGAAATCAAAACAATAGATATGTGGGACGAAAATCAGCTTTGCATTAAGAATGAATGAATAATCTTACAACCATTTCCTTAGTGTTGACAAAATCCTCCACATGACAAACACCTCATCCCCAAAATCTCCAACTTGCTCTCTTGTGCTCTCCAATGATTTGGACTAGGTAGTCAATTCAACAGAATAACAATACCATTCAGTTCTCCCCCTCAACTATGGATACGAGATTGTATTTATAAGGCTCAATGGATAGGGATAGTTGAGAGAATTGTGGGCGAGGTGGCTCTAAGATCCTACCAAGAGGGATCTTGAGCTCAACTAACCCATTTTGATAGGGATATGGGAGGACATGAGGCTCATGATCTAGAAGCCTCGAGAAAATGATCTTTTTCCCATTTTACCCAGGGCTTCGCTTTTGTTCCATTATGACAGAGCAGTTTAGGTGAGAACCACTTCAAAGACAAAGCACTTCCATGGTGGCACCGCTTCTCTATAACATGACACAGGCAGTGCTGAGAAAGGTACTGCTCATCAGCCAAAGGGTAAGTGTGGTGCTATGTTTTTTCAAGTAGAATTAACATCCAGAGCAAGTTTCCACTCCAAGTTTTGGGATTAAGGGAAAACACAGGGGTTAAGGATCTCATGACATGTTGGTGACAGGATTTGGGTATAACAGAATGCCCCCCAAAGCATGAGGCTTAGAGGGATACGATAAGTGAGATATTTGAGAGAACAAGTTGTCACTTCGAGGTGATAATGCCATCTCAGTTGGAGAATGTCATCGAGTAGGTATCTGTAGTACATCAACACTTTTGACTCATGGACAAATGTAACCAACTCATGGCTGCAGACCAATACAAGGTAGATCCATGAGAGCAATAAACAACCATGGCTACTAGAATACAACCTAGATCCATGTGATAGAGGACTCAAACTTGGACATAGCTACCAGATAGAAAATGTAGATCTATGTCATACAGATGCAAATTTGAGCATAGCCATGACCATACAAATGTGGATCCATGCTAGATATACAAAACTCCATCGCGAACTAGGGAAAGCAATGAGTGCTAACAAGTACCTGGGGTCTTTGTTTCGTCTTCCACAAAGTACTATTCTATCCATGTGATTACAATGTTCTGAATTCGAACATGGTAGAAACCACTTGATTACTGGCCAATGATGTCAACCGTTAACAAGTGCGAGGGAGATCACCATTGATGTCAATGATTCCCAAGGCACCCTAGTAAAATCTACTGAGGGTGAATATATGTCTTGATGTCTAACAACCAGTCGATTCTATCGATCAAAGGTCAATGATGTGAACCTATGTCGAGAGCGAGAGAATCTCTCATTGAGGCATACAGATCTCAAGGTACTAAATTTGTTTCTAAGACTATTTCCTGGATGATGAGTTGATGTCGATAGGAATAGTCTTGTCGAATGAGGGCCATGATGAGTCCCACATCGACGACATGAAACTCGAAACAAAGTTCTGGAATGATGTGAATGAGGTAACCATAATACTGCCTCAAAAGTACTGACATGGAGACTGTTTTGACTGCAGAGGTAAACTTCTTCAACTTCCCTTTGAACATTGGGCAGCACAACAAAAGACTTGGCAGCATGATTAGACCAGATAAACACATAGTACGACGGTGGACAATGCATTCTTTTGAAAGACTCAAAGGAGTGACATGAATGATGAAAGTGGATCATCATGGAAATCAGCTGAATACTCAACTAACTGAAATGATATCTAGACAAGTGCCTTGTTCAAAGGTAACAACAAACTGCCAGTTATTTGCAAAATGATTCCCTTCCCATTTTTCCCATCATGGTTGATGAGTGCATTTTTTCATTTTTACGAGTTCAAAGAGGGTAACAAACACTCGTTATAGCTCATCTGAAGATAAGTGCAAACTAATATGTTTTACGAACCTGAGAGAGGAGGGGTTCGTTCCCAAAAAAGGGTCTTTCAATGTTTAGTTTAACAATTCCAACGAAAGAAAACTCAGTGTAGTTCATGTTTAGAGAGTCTAAACAAAATAAAGAAAACTCCAAAGGGTCCTTTTTCGTATGAATAGTTCCACAGGGACTTCACTTAGTGAACCTCTCACATAGCACGTGCAATCATGGGATATTAAAGAATACCCTTAATTTCAAGAGATATTGACCCAAACTCTTTTTGTTGAAACCCCCTCCCAATACTTAAAACCTCCTCCCCACCCCTTTTTATACATCAATCCTTATAAACCACCCTACCCACCCCCACCTTAAACCCGTCATCCCCCCAATACCTGCAATATATTGGTTTGATTTTTGATAATTTTAAAACCCACAATATGAACTAACATGATAGGATATTGGTCAACAAGTGAAGCCCCTGTGAATAGTTCATCTGAATGAAAAAAGTGATAACCTACCATTAGACGAACGACTCTTCAAGTGATTTAACGAGTGTCAAGAAGACAAGATCACTCTACTATCTTTTTGTATTTAAGGAGCTCGAAAAGAGTTTAAAGAAGACTCCACTAGGTCTCTTTTCAGAATGAGTGATTTTATGAGTCTGAAAAGAATTAGAAAAGGACTCGAACCTTTGATGCTGAGTTTTGAGAGCATGAACAAAGTGTCGCAATAAATGCTCAAAGACTTTTTCCTTTTTATGGTAGTGCGAAAAAGTCAAAAACAAACTCTCAAAATGTTTACTACTACCGCCTTTATCTTGGAACGACTTGAAAAACGACAGTTAAGCCCTCCAATAAACGACATAAAAGGATCATGACTGATAGATTTTTAAAAACTATGACATGCCAAAACCTAAAATGCGTATAAAAGGTATGTGAATAGTAAAAAATCAAAACACTTTACCCTTTACCCATAGTGGAGAGCCTTTGGAGCATTTTCTTGGCCATATTTTCAACTGCTGATTTCAAGAGCATCTACCGTTAGATTTCCGCACCGTCAGTTCTAGGTAATAGCTTAAACCCTACTGTTTGATTTCATCCTTTCATTTTTTTATTTTTGGGGGTGTTTTGGGCCTATTGGGCGAGCCCTAAAACTATGGAAGAGGGCACCTCTCTTATCCCTTGTGGGATAAGTGGTACCCTACTAAAAATGCACCTAAAACACTGTTGACAAGCGGTGCCACCGCCTATCCTTAATGGGACACAGGCAATGCCAGCCGTGGGTAAATAAAAATGCATGCACAAGAAAAAGTATCTCAAATTTGATGATTTGAATGATTGGAAATGTTTCTAATTGGTCTTGTAATGGTTTTTGACAAGTTTCCATTGATAAAAAATGGTCGTTTGGAAAGAGAGGCAACATGACAATGATTATGCATTTGCCGAATGAAACGTGGTTTGTATAGCAGCGTTAAAAGACTGTGGTATTTTAAAGTTTTTTCACATGCCTAGCATGGTATCACATCAGTGACTATTAGAACATATACTCTAGATGTGGAATCTGGAGCAACAGTATTTTAAGGTTGGTGCTCATATATTGATAATTGAGGTAGAGGACATATACTTCCTGACAGGCCTATCAAGACAGGGTGCTCCCATCTCTTTGATTGGTTCATGTGGAGGGGAAATTACTACTCAAGAGTTGATAAACTGCCATTGTATTCCTGGTACAAGGAAATCGGGGAAGAAAATTCCCATAAGCAGTGGTGGAGGGTCCACTATGGACAATTTTGTTTACCATGCAGAGAGTGGAGGGAATCCAAGGGGTACACCAGGCATCTAGAGTGCACATGCTCTACGCCATAGAGGCCATGGTGCCCACAGTTTTCAACTGGGTAGAAGCTCTAGTTCCAATCTTCAAAGATCAACTGACCAAGTGTCGGTAGGGGAAGCTGAAGCATTTTGGTTTTAGTTCTATTCTAGTGTGTTTCATTTTCAAGCAGGTCCCACAGATGAGACCTCAAGTGGTCTTTACAGAGTTGTGGGTGAGAGACCCTTGCATGCAAAGATGGGTCTAGATCATGGCACGTACTGGAGCGGGTAGAGGTAAGGTAAAGTTCGGTGACCCATTATTTCTATGGTTGAGAGATCTACTCCTCATGGTGGAGGACTATGCATATGCAGGAACTGACTTTAGTGGTGACCCTGAACTACCGCTTCCACCCGGTGGACAGTGGGGTGATATCGGTAAGAAAAAAAAACCTTAAAATGGAAATTGTGTTTTTATTTTTTGATGTTTTACATTTTTTATGTTTAGCAATGAGACTTGAATGTTTTCATGCAGATTTTGGAGCAGCACGACCCGGGGGAGCCTCCCCACTAGATAGGGCAATGATGTGACAAGGGAGCTAGAGGTGACCCTTGAGAGGTTGACTCTAGACATCCCGGATGCCTCGATCCATGACCTCCCATTGAGGTACCAGAGGCCTACTATGGGAGTATTGGGTCGTTTTAGAAGACTGCTAGTTCGAGTATCCCAGGCGGTTATGTGTTTCCACGAGCATCACTAGATGATAGTGTGCATGATGTATTCACAAAAAGCTGATAGATAGCTTCAGAACTTTTGTATGATGATTTTTTACTTGAGAGCCTGAGCGCTTCAGCTGAGGTCTCGCGACCTATTTTTTGTAAAACATGTTTATATATATATATACATACTTCTACTTTGGTGTTTATATGTCTCAAATGGTGAATGTGTTTTATATGAGTTTTATGTGTCTTTTACAGTTTATTTACAATGAACCATGTTTGATTTTCATGTCATGAATGGGAAATATGCCAGTCTAGGATGTAATTTGCTAATGAGTCGACACCTGCATTATGTTCCCTAGGGATATGCCTATAGCTAATAGTTTAAAATAACCTTTCTAATAAATGTACCCTCCGGAAGAGATGAAGAAGGACAGGATTCCTAATGGTATAAACATGGTTTAAGTGAAAAACCACCAGTTGTGAGTCCATTAAGACTACCAAGTTGCAAACATATTGGGAGGTAGCTTTAGTGAAAGGACCTATGACTGTTCGATACTCGGCGATATTGTTGGTAACAGGACCAATACAAACCGCTCCTGAACTAACCAAATTGTAAGCTGGGGAATAGAGAACCCAAGAAGTCGAGGAAAGATTCAGGGTGTGGGGGTAAGCACCATCAGCGAAGCAAAAGAAAGGCATCTGCTCTGCATGACCAAAACATGGTATAAACAGATACAGAAACTAAACTCAAAACCATATTGAAAATACTTAAGCACACTAAAATTCAAGTAATATACATATATACAAGGTATCATACAAGATAGATCTAGGCATAGTACCTCTTCAGGTACAACCCATTGCGAGGTTATCCTAAGGGGATTCCATCGTAGTCCATGAGCTCGTAGGCCCCTTTCTCTAAAACTTTGGAAATAGTGAAAGGACCGTACCACATGGATTTGAACTTCCCTTTCCCTATGTTGGCCTCCCAACAAATACCTTTATGTTTTCATCAGAAAGGGAACCCACCAGAGAAAATTTTTGAAATTTTTTGAAAATCTGTAGCTTTGAGCTACAGATTCATCATATTCGAACTTTCCTTTGGAATTTTCATCTTTCTTTTTTGTTTTGATTTTGTAATTATTTTCTTTTGATTTTTGTAAATAAATTTTTATCATTGTAAAGATAAAAATTTCAAAAAATCGTTTAAAAACATCTCTAAACCAAGAGATGATCAGTGTCTTTGTTTAGAACTAGATAATCTACACATAAGAAACACAAGCTTCATCAAAAAGATATTTGAAACCTAATGAAGAGGAAGTCAAGTCATAGGTGTATATCAAAAAAAAAAAACTGTGTTAAAAATATTTCATCATTTTATCACTAAAATGTTATTGAAGACTAAGATGATGATGAATATTTTAACCACCATCTTTACCTTATTTTTGACCTTCATTTCATTCACTATTCTATGGTTGCTTAACATTATTGATTTCTTATGGTTGCGTGACATTATCATTTTGGTTCATTGGATTTTTCATAAGCTATTCGACATATTGAGTTTCAATTCATTCGATATCCACCACCTCTTTGAAATTAATATGCGACATGACTGAAATCTAAAGAGACATGACACATCTGCATTTTCATTATGACATAAAATTATACCTGTCACCTGACCGATTGATCACCTGCCACCTATTCTTCATCACAAATCTACTTAACTGGAGCTTCGTACTCTCAGTACTTGGGCCATAATGTATGTGACAGGGAAGTAATGGTCCTCGATAGCTTCATGTTGATCAATTCATGATAGGGTTTTAACACATCTCTTTCTCATTTTCGAATTGTGAATAATGGAAAGCTTTGTAGTCGTCTAGTTCATGCTTTGAATAAGGGTTATCGTTTTGACCTTCTGTTTTTGATGCCACATTGATCCTACACGAACCCTGTGCATTTCTGAGAGACTGTGCGACATTGTATGTTTTCTGCTGAGTTTGATGATTATGATAAATCGAATCACTGTCTAGGGTTTAGCCATTAGAGGAATTTTGGGGTCTAAAATGGGCCTCCTAAGGAAAATAATAAAATAATAGTTAAAATAATAAAATAATATTGATTAATTTTGGAGGAAGAAAGAAAAAAACTACGTTTTGTGTTCGCATTTTCAACATATCTCCCTGTGTTTTTACTCAAATTTCGATCGGGAGAGCTCGTTGGATGTAGATTTTGATTTTGCATCCAACGAGTACCCACACTGCATACTTTTGATGGACTCCACTACCCCAAAAACAAGAAATACCTGAAAAAACATGATGATAACATCATCATCATGTTTTTTCAGGTATTTCTTGTTTTTGGGGTAGAGGGGTCCATGTTATCATCATGTTTTTTCAGGTATTTCTTGTTTTTGGGGTAGCGGAGTCCATCAAAAGTATGCAGTGTGGGTACTCGTTGGATGCAAAATCAAATTCTGCATCCAACGAGCTCTCCCAATCGAAATTTGAGTAAAAATAAAATGAGATATGTTGAAAATCCAAACAAAAAAAGTAGTTTTTTATGACAAATATGTCAATTCAACCATTATGGTTGACTCATTTTATTGAAATTCTATTGGTTCTTGAATTCCAACTCACAAAAACTTATTTTGGCACGTTTTCTTATAAGGCCCATTTCAGACCCCAAATTTCCTCTAATGTCAGTCTTTTGTCATTGTCGAGTTGTAAGACCTGTAAAGCTCTGTTTTCGTTGAATCTTTATGCTCTGAGCACAAGCGAGAGTTTTATCATATGGTTTCTGTTCCAATATCTGGGATTAACATCAGCTCTGTGTATTGTAAGGGCTTAGCAACATTCAATTCTTTCTATTAAAATTGAAGAGCTTTGATAGGTCAGGTTGATTCCTAGAGTCTTTGAGAACTCTGAAGGTTAAATTGATGAGTCATACATTATAGGGTTTGGTTTGAAAACCCTCAGACTTGTTCGAATTCTGAGTAACGTTTTGGTTTAGTTTGTCTGGAAATTCACGTAGTTGCTGGTTCCATTGGCTTTGAAGAACAGTTCTTCATAGTTTGACTTGCTTCTTACTCATGCTGAGTTGGTTCATACTGTAAATTCATTACAATGCAATTCTTGGTAAGTTTGAAATCCGTTCTTTAACTTAGTAATCTTTTCATAGATTGAAATTGACTATGAATTTTGTCTCAGCTGTCAATTGCATCTTTTCTTTTGATATATTTGCAAACTTTTCATCTTGGCAAATTCAGGTTACTGAAAAACATATTTATTCAGGGAAATGGTGCACGGTTTAAACTGAAGTAATTGGTTTTGGAAATTATTATCTTGCCAAAAATTTTGTTTGATGTAATTCGATGATTGGCATGTATTCTTGAACCATCAAAAGATGTACATACTATAAATCTCTGTTCTTAGAAATGATCCTCTCTTGATGAGTGACAGATTCGTTTTGGGTGATAATATTCATTTTTACAGAAATTCATAAAATGATATTCTTGTTTACACTTTTGCAAGAATGTTGTAGACATATCACCTAGAAATTGTTTTTTTATCATTAGAATGCAAAAATGTCTATATGGAATCGTTTCATTTGAATAATTTGTAAGCTGGAAATCATTATGTTGTTTGTTCATATACAATTTTGGAACATTTAGTCTCACGTTTGTTCTAAATTTAGATTTCTATATCAAAGATTCAATGAGATAATTGTTAAAACAAATTGCTTTTGATAATGACAGTCTTGTTTAGAATTGACAGAAATAACCAGGAATTAATATTCTTTGAAAAACATAGTTGATTAGATAATTGTAATATTGTTTGCTTTGTGAATAAATTGATGATTATTTGAAATCAATTCTGTTTGTCCTTCAAGACTGGAATTATAATCTTCCGATGTTTGACCGATTGTTAACTTGATCAAAACAGTTCGAATTTGAATCAAAAGTCTAAAGAAATGATTAATGGAATGAGTTTCGATTTGAAATTTTTGGTTCTGAGATAAATCTAGACTGATGAATATACAGAAACAGTAAATGTCTTATACAGATGAATAAGAATGAAAGTGACTTTCCCTTACTGTTTCATTTATGAGAAATTCTCTAAGATTGTTTTGAGAATTGAAGTCTAGACGTTCCAAAGTATTATGATTTCTGAGACTTATTCATGTTTCATCAACTGTCATTTATGATATCTCTCTAAAAGAGATTAGTCATATTTCTGTTCAAAGGTTTTCAGCAGATATAAACATGAAGATTCAAGTTTAAATTACATTTTCGAGTGTATTCTTTTCGTAATTGATGAAAACAGGAAAGTAAACAAAATTATGTTGCTTATTGAATGTTAGTCTGAAAATGTTTTCTTTCTGTTTTGCTGAGAAATATTCAGTATCTGACAGAATTAGGTAAATAAATATATAACTTTTAAGAATTTTATTGAAGATGCTTTGCTCTGATTCTGAACTATGATGCATTGTGATTTCTACATTCTATTTTTTTTAACACAATTTATCCATATCTTGTATCATTGTTTCTAGGAGGATGGATACTCATTCACGGGAAGGATTGGAGCTATGAGGAGATTGTTATGATATATTTCTGGAATCATTAAGGATGATCAATGACCACTGATTCCAAGTCAAACGAAGAAAGACATGCCACGAATTTCGTTTCCAGCTGGTGACAGAAAACACGTGTTTCAACAAATAGGCATTTTTTCGGGCCACATTGTGAGCAAATGGAGACATATTTCAAAAAATCGCCACATGGGTTTTCTCCAGAACGGGCCCATTTAGCTTTCCACACGGTGATTTCTTCAGAAAGTGAGGGATTGTGGGACATTTTCATGGATCTTTGAACACGTTTTTTTAGTTGCGGCCAGCAAAAAGATGGATTTCTGTTTGAACTTTTATCTATGTTTCCTATTTAAGCAGACAGAAGATGAATTGCCAAAGGGGGGACCCGAATGGTTTAGAGTGGAGGATGTCTCTATTTGAATAATGATTTCTTCAATTAGGATCAAAATGCATGATTGTTGACAGTCCAGTCTTTGAAGACCAAATGATTTTGCCAGAGGTCGACTTTTGGGTAGCAGTAGCACATTTTGGAAGATAGAGTTTGTCATTTTTGGAAGTACATTTGGAAGGATCAGCTATCAAATGATTTTGTGGTTGTTATCATCTTTCGACTTTCAAATAGTTGGTAAACTGTAATGTTTTCTTTTCAGTTAATGCAAAGTGAATGATTTCCCTTTTATTATTTAAACTGAAAGGATCTTTTTGTCTCTAGTTACCTGAATTTAATGATAGTTAAATTTTCATCTTGAGTTTTATCATATGCAATGATTTGTATTTGATTTTGAAAGTTGAATAAATTTTTAAAAAGGAATGATTTCTGATTTATATGCACTTTATTCAAATTTGACTCACACATTGAAATATTGCTGTCAAGTATTGGTTCTTTAATGTATTATTCTATTAGAAATATTATTAATGTTTTGAAGATCGAATGACTTCTTCTTCCAAACCTGTAATTATTTCTATTTGCATCTATTAAGATTAAGAAGCCAATGAAACCAGAATTACCTTGGCCAAGTTTTATCTTCTGTTTATTTTGTTAGAATTTAGATTATCTTTATGCTCTGATATGGATAGAAGCAGATGATTCTACTTGTATCTAATAATCAGATTTAAAGTTAGATTTTGATTTTTTTCTTTTATTTAAAAAATAGAAAAAAGTCATAAAAAGTTCTCTCATACTTCCAGACAGCATTTGATTCTGTAATCTTATGCTTTGTGATCTTTTATTTAGTTAGATTTTATATTTTATTAATCAGATTTATATTAGTATTAGTTAGAATTAAGAGTTTATTAGTTTCATTTATTTTAGATTAGTTGTTAGTTTTCTTATAGATTTGATTTAGTTTTATCTTTTAGATTTCATTTAGATCAATTCCTTGGCTAACGGAGCCATAAAACCCGTCGAGGATAGCCACCCTAAACAAATTGGAGGCTATTTAAGGATCCCGGATTGGGCTATTTATCCCTGTTGCGAGCAAGTCACATTTTCCCGTTAACAAATGGTGCTAGAAGGAGGGCCTGATCAGCAAGAAGGCCATTTTGAGTTGTTTGATTTTTTATTTCATTTATTTTTTATTTATTTATTTATTTTTATTTTGAAATGACTGATATCACTATTTTAGATCATGCTTTCAGTTTTCGTACATCTCGTGAAAGTTTTTCTCTAGAGATATCTAATTTCTCGCGATGACTGAGCTTCAATGGAGAAGGTAAGATTTCTGCTTCTCATCAACTTTCAGATTTTAATTCTTTTTGTGATTTCATAGATCTATTGGATGAGGTTGAGAAGTGCATACTTTTTGCAGCCACTTTCACAGGAAGAATTTTGTGTTGGTTTGAGTTCTTGCCAGCACAATCCATTCATTCATGGGAACATTTCACGAAGCTATTTCTCAATGCTCATGAGAATTATAGTTACAAGAAACTTGGACTTGAACTAGAAAATATTCATAGACATAAAGATGAATCTCTTGATAATTTCTTTTCCAGATTTATGTTAATATGTTGCAGGTTTTGTGAGAAACACCAGCTTTCCGAAAAAGACACAATGGATTGGTTTCTCTATCTTACCTCTCTCTCTGATATACATGATTTGAAAAAGAATGAAAAATCTTTAATAGATAGCATGCATGCTAGTTCATCAGTTGAAAATGATTTAGAATCTATTTTTCCTAATTCCACTGCTGAAAATGAAATTGTTGAAAATGGACAAATCATAGAATCTTATGATAAGCAATTTCAAGAACAAGAGAATAAAGATGATGATTCAACTTTTACATTGAGTGATAATTCTAAAACTCTTGTTGTTCACACTACAATGGAAGATGAATCGCAAATTCTAAATTCTTCAACTGAATGTGCTAGTGATGATATAATTTCATTATCTTCTTCTCATGATGAGTTAGTTCCTTTCATTCCTTCACAAAATTCATTAGTTCAGAGTTTTACTAATGATGCTTCTGTTAAAACGGTCAAACAAACAAATTGTATCAATGGAGAAGCATTTAATCTTTTATACTGTGAATCTTACTACTCTTTGTATCCTGATGTTTTTGCTGATCATAGACTACATTTACATGTTAATGATTATCTAAGGAATACTCCATTATGGTCAGATTTTGATAGGATACAAAGGAATACATTTTTGGAGGATGAAGGACACATTGATATCCATTCTGATTTATTTCAAATTTGTCATGAAGAAGATCATAATTTTTCTACTATCGTCACTCATCAGACTCATGCATATTCATCTATTTCATATTTTGTGAGTAAGGATTATGATTTAGTTCGAAATATTGAAAGGGATGTACAATTTATTCATGATGTATTGAACATTGAGTTTCTTCATTACAGCATGATAATCATATTTGAAGCCAATGTCATCAATTTTAATCTTCACATTAAAAGACACAATGCCGTATTTGATTTCAAAATAATACCCAAATGTCATTTTGTTCTTTTAAAATTTAGTCATGATGATATTGTGTTAAAAGATACATTTTTTACCGGATCCTTTTCATGAATTTTGAATCATACTCCTAATAAGATTCTTCTTAGTCATGATTCTCATGAGAAATCTATTTTCCTCCAGCTCGATTTTTATGATCCGATTGATACATGGTTGGAGGAATCATTTATTAAAAGGTTTTCGTGTCATCTTTCATGCTTTGTACATACAAAATTTGATTTAATTTCTTTATTTCAATTTAAAGTATTTCGATTTCCAATACTCATACATGACTTGTTTTCTTTGGCAAGTTTCAAGTTACGTGAATGGCTTCATTGGAAATACATGTTTACTTAATTTGTATATATTTTATAAGTTTAGATTAGGTTTATAGTTTAGATTGATTTATGCTTGTTTATATTTGAATAAATGTAGATATATGGAGTTGTGACAACATAATTCTAAGGGTGAGATGACGACGTCATTATCAAAAAAGCAATCCTTAACTTTCTCTCTCTTTCAAATCTTCCCATTGAAATAAAGCAACTTTCATTCTTTTATAGCTGCATATTCATTCGAATTTATTCTGTCCCTTTTCTTTTTGAATAAAACACATTAGATTAACATCCCATCAACTATTAAAAAACAACTTTGACTTAATTGAAATATTAAAAAAAATTAAAGGCAAAACTAAGGAAGGATAGGGATAAAAAACTTTGAAATACGTTAATCTATTTTAATCCCTTATTTTCTTTCTTTGTTGGTAATTAGTCATATGTTGTTAAACCTATTTTCCATTGATGAGATCTTGATTAACTCGTGTTATGTGTATATAATTTGATCTAAAATTTCATTTTCTTTACTAAGAGTTTTCGTGTAGACTCTGAAATCCTTCTTTTCAATAATTTGCTGAAATAAAACTCATGTATATATTGTACACTTGTAATTATCGATCATTTTCTTTTCTTTCTTTTCAGTTTATTTTTTGCTTTTTTTTTATTTTTTTTTTGTTTTCCTTTTGATTTTTCAAAACCAGAAAAAATGGTTGAGATCTGGGAATGTTTTTCTATCATAAACTTGGAATCTGATTATATATAAGAAAAAGAAATTGAACTTTTGTAAACAAAAATTACTAGATGAAAACTTTCACTTTATTTCATTTCTTTTATCATTATCCTCAAATTATTCGATTTAATGAATATCGAACTCACTATTACTAGGAATTCTATTATTTATTTAGAAATCAGTTATGGGAAAGCAGTTGCAATTTAAAAATAAAATCAGTTATCTATAGATCCTTTACGCTATCTTACTCGTAAAGAGTTTCCTATTACGTTCCCCCATTATAAACATGCAAATTTCTTGTAGATGAGCACTTAAATGCTGAGTATGAAACCTTCTTTAAACTTATTAGCTTGGGATATAAGCCATTGGGTAGAATGGGTTAAAAGACGTACCCTTTCGAGGCTATGGATGCCTGCGGGCAGGAGGGCTCCGTCTGTGGCATACTTGGATTCCAACTCATAAATTGTTATATATACACAAATCTATAAGAATCCAAAGCCATCCCACACTCGTGAAGAGGTTCCAATGCAGCTTACCCATTAATAAATTGAGAAGTTCTAGATATTCGTATTTTATCTTATCTTGGGACTAGAATGGTAGGATGTGTGGTTAAAATTCAACCCTTTCGAGGCTATGGACGCTTCCGAGGAGGGTCATGACTGTAGTAATGGGATCATATCTTAAAAACTGGTCAAATATCAAAATTGCATTGTATTTCCCAGGGCTAATTTCTTTTGGAGTCTTATGTTTTCTGAAAAAACTTAAAATTCGTATCATCTTTGAAGGTAATCTTTGGATAATGATAAAATAATTGAATCTGGTATTTGTTTGAAATCTAGTTGTATGAAAAAGCACAGTTCTTTTATCTTCAGGAAAATGCTAATCTGAGTTAAAGAAATTTTTTCTTGTCTTGCTACATAAATTCAAATTTCACGTTTTGCAAAGATAACTGCTTCGCCCCATAAAGTCGCCATTTGTTGGCCTCCCAACAAATCCCTTTCTGTTTTCATCAGAAAGGGAACCCACCAGAGAAAATTTCTGAATTTTTTTGAAAATCTGTAGCTTTGAGCTACAGATTCATCATATTAGAACGTTCCTTTGGAATTTTCATTTTTCTTTTTGGTTTTGATTTTGTAATTATTTTCTTTTGATTTTTGTAAATAAATTTTTATCATTGTAAAGATAAAAATTTCAAAAAATCGTTTAAAAACATGTCTAAACCAAGAGATGATCAGTGTCTTTGTTTAGAACTGAATAATCTACACATAAGAAACACAAGCTTCATCAGAAAGATATTTGAAACCTAATGAAGAGGATTGGTGTATATCAAAAAAAAAAAAACTGTGTTAAAAATATTTCATCATTTTATCACTAAAATGTTACTGAAGACTAAGATGATGATGAGTATTTTAACCACTATATTTACCTTATTTTTTACCTTCATTTCATTCGCTATTCTATGGTTGCTTAACATTATTGATTTCTTATGGTTGCGTGACATTATCATTTTGGCTCATTGGATTTTTCATAAGCTATTCGACATATTGAGTTTATATTCATTCGATATCCACCACCTCTTTGAAATTAATATGCAACATGACTGAAATCTAAAGAGACATGACACATCTGCATTTTCATTACGACATAAACGTATACCTGTCACCTGACCGATTGATCACCTGCCACCTGTTCTTCATCATGAATCTACTTAACTGGAGCTTCGTACTCTTTGTACTTGTGCCATAATGTATGTGACAGGGAAGTAATGGTCCTCGATAGCTTCATGTTGATCAATTAATGATAGGGTTTTAACACTTCTCTTTCTCATTTTCGAATTGTGAATAATGGAAAGCTCTGTAGTCGTCTGGTTCATGCTTTGAATAAGGGTTATGGTTTTGCCCTTCTGTTTTTGATGCCACATTGATCCTACACGAACCTTGTGCATTTCTGAGACACTGTGCGACATTGTATGTTTTCTGCCGAGTTTGATGATTATGATAAATCGAATCACTGTCTAGGGTTTAGCTTAGTCTTTTTTCATTGTCGAGTTGTAAGACCTGTAAAGCTCTGTTTTCATCGAATCTTTATGCTCTGAGAACAAGCGAGAGTTTTATCATATGGTTTCTGTTCCAATATCTGGGATTAACATCAGCTCTGTGTATCGTAAGGGCTTAGCAACATTCAATTCTTTCTGTTAAAATTGAAGAGCTTTGATAGGTCAGGTTGATTCCTAGAGTCTTTGAGAACTCTAAAGGTTAAATTGATGAGTCATACATTATAGGGTTTGGTTTGGAAACCCTCAGACTTGTTCAAATTCTGAGTAATGTTTTGGTTTAGTTTGTCTAGAAATTCACGTAGCTGCTGGTTCCATTGGATTTGAAGAACAGTTCTTTACAGTTTGGCTTGCTTCTGACACATGCTGAGTTGGTTCATACTGTAAATTCATTACAATGCAATTCTTGGTAAGTTCAAAATCCGTTCTTTAACTCAGTAATCTTTTGATAGATTGAAATTGGTTGTGAATTTTGTCTCGGTTGTCAATTGCATCTTTGCTTTTGATATATTTGCAAAATTTTCGTCTTGGCAAATTCAGGTTACTGAAAAACATATTTTTTGAGGGAAATGGTCCAGGGTTTAAACTGAAGTAATTGGTTTTGGAAATTATTGTCTTGCCAAAATTTCTGTTTGATGTAATTCGATGATTGGTATGTATTCTTGAACCATCAAAAGATCTACATAGTGTAAATCTCTGCTCTTACAAATGATCCTCTCTTGATGAGTGACTGATTCGTTTTGGGTGATAATGTTCATTTTTACAGAAATTCATAAAATGATATTCCTGTTTACACTTTTACAAGAATGTTGTAGACATATCACCTGGAAATTGTTTTTTATCATTAGAATGCACAAATGTCTATATCGAATCATTTCATTTGAATCATTTGTAAGATGGAAATCATTATGTTGTTTGTTCATATACAATTTTGGAACATTGAGTCTCCCCTTTGTTTGAAATTTAGATTTCTATATCAAAGATTCAATGAGATAATTGTTAAAACAAACTGCTTTTGATAATGTCAGTCTTGTTTAGAATTGACAGAAATAACCAGGAAGTAATATTCTTTGAAAAATATAGTTGATTAGATAATCGTAATATTGTTTGCTTTGTGAATAAATTGATGATTATTTGAAATCAATTATGTTTGTCCTTCAAGACTGGAATTATAATCTTCTGATGTTTGACCGATTGTTAACTTGATTGAAACAGTTCGAATTTGAATCAAAAGTGTTGAATAAATGATTAATGGAATGAGTTTCGATTTGAAATTTTTGGTTCTGAGATAAATCTAGACTGATGAATATATAGAAACAGTAAATGTCTTATACAGATGAATAAGACTGAAAGTGACTTTCCCTTACTATTTCATTAATGAGAAATTCTCTAAGATTGTTTTGAGAATTGAAGTCTAGACCTTCCAAAGTATTATTATTTCTGAGACTTATTCATGTTTCATCAACTATCATTTATGATACTTCTCTGAAAGAGATTAGTCATATTTATTTTCAAAGGTTTTCAGCAGATATAAACATGAAGATTCAAGTTTAAATCACATTTCTGAGTGTATTCTTTTCATAATTGATGAAAACAGGAAAGTAAACAGAATTCTGTTGCTTATTGAATGTTAGTCTGAAAATGTTTTCTTTCTGTTTTGCTGAGAAATATTCAGTATCTGACAGAATTAAGTAAATAAATCTGAAACTTTTAAGAATTTTATTGAAGATGCTTTGCTGTGATTTTGAACTATGATGCATTCTGATTTCTGCATTCTATTTTTTTAAACACAGTTTATCCATATCTTATATCATTGTTTCTAGGAGGATGCATACTCATTCATGGGAAGGATTGGAGCTATGAGGAGATTGTTATGATATATTTCTGGAATCATTAAGGATGATCAATGACCGCTGATGCAAAGTCAAACGAAGAAAGACATGCCACGAATTTCGTTTGCAGCTGGTGACAGAAAACGCGTGTTTCAACAGACAAGCATTTTTTTGGGCCACATTGTGAGCAAATGGAGACAGATTTCAAAAATCCGCCACATGCGTTTTCTCCAGAATGGGCCCGTTTAGCTTTCCACGCGACAATTTCCTCAGAAAGTGAGGGATTGTGGGACATTTTCATGGATCTTTGAACACGTTTTTTCAGTTCCGGCCAACAAAAAGATGGATTTATGTTTGAACTTTTATCTATGTTTCCTATTTAAGCAGACAGAAGATGAATTGCCAAAGGGGGGACCTGAATGGTTTAGAGTGGAGGATTGCTCTATTTGAAGAATGATTTCTTCAATTAGGTTCAAAATGCATGATTGCTGAGAGTCCAATCTTTGAAGACCAAATGATTTTGCCAGAGGTCGACTTTTGGGTAGCAGTAGCACATTTTGGAAGATACAGTTTGTCATTTTTGGAAGTAAATTTGGAAGGATCAGCTATCAAATGATTTTGTGGTTGTTATCATCTTTCGACTTTCAAACAGTTGGTAAACTGTAATGTTTTCTTTTCAGATAATGCAAAGTGAATGATTTCCCTTTTATTATTTAAACTGAAAGGATCTTTTTGTCTCTAGTCACCTGAATTTAATGATAGTTAAATTTTCATCTTGAGTTTTATCATATGCAATGATTTGTATCTGATTTTGAAAGTTGAATAAATTGTTAAAAAGGGAATGATTTCTGATTTATATGCACTTTATTTCAAATTTGACTCACACATTGAAATATTGCTGTCAAGTATTGGTTCTTTAATGTATTATTCAATTATAAATATTATTAATGTTTTGAAGATCGAATGACTTCTTCTTCCAAACCTGTAATTATTTCTATTTGCATATGTTAAGATAAAGAAACCAGTGAAACCAGAATTACCTTGGCAAAGTTTTATCTCATGTTTATTTTGTTAGAATTTAGATTATCTTTATGCCCTAATATGGATAGAAGCAGATGATTGTACTTGTATCTAATAATCAGATTTAAAGTTAGATTTTGATTTTTTTCTTTTATTTAAAAAACAGAAAAAGTCATAAAAAGTTCTCTCATACTTCCGGACAACATTTGATTCTGTAATCTTATGCTTTGTGATCTTTTATTTAGTTAGATTTTATATTTTATTAATCAGATTTATATTAGTATTAGTTAGAATTAAGAGTTTATTAGTTTCATTTATTTTAGATTAGTTGTTAGTTTTATTATAGATTTGATTTAGTTTTATCTTTTAGATTTGATTTTATCTTTTAGATTTCATTTAGATCAATTCCTTGGCTAACGGAGCCATAAAACCCGTCGAGGATAGCCACCCCAAACAACTTGGAGCCTGTTTAAGGATCCCAGATTGGGCGATTTCTCCCTGTTGCGAGCAAGTCACATTTTCCTGTCAACACCCTATTTTGTCATATCTCTAATCATAGGTCAACACTAGGTCACCCTCATTAAAGGCACGAGGTTGGATAGAGTTGTCATATTGTGCCTTGATGCATTTCTTGTGTGCCTCATTAGCTAAGGCAGCATCTCTTCTAGTTTCATCAAGGTTATTCAAGTAAAGAAATCTCTCTTCCTCTACGGATGTGTCTGGGAGAAGTTCGACGGCAAGTTTCAAGGATGGAATTTAACATTGAATCAGTGAGACAGCTTCTATTCCATAGACAAGCTGAAAATGTGTGAAACCAGTAGTTATTTTCACCAAAGTCCTGTAAGCCCAAAGAGTTGAGAAAAGGATATGGTGCCAGTTGGATTTATGGTCTCCAGCCATCTGACACAACATCATTTTAAAAACTTTGTTAATGGCCTTGACTTGACCATTATCTTGTGGATAATAGGGCGTAGAGTTTTCATCTTGCTTGGCACTTAGTTCCTCCATAATTTGATTATGAAAATGTGATTCATGATTAGTAACTATGGAATGCAGGACTCCGAATCTTGCTATCACATGATTGAACAAGAGAAGAGCGACAGTCTTACCATCCTTTGTATATGTAGGCATGGCCTCAGCCCATTTCATAAAATAGTCAATGGCTACGATGATGTAACCATGACCCCTGGCTGAGGTAGGCTTACAATGCATGTAATCGATCCCCCATTTGGCTAAAGGGCCAACGGTAATGACGAGGTGTAACAAAGCAGGATGAGTGTGCTTTTTCGGATAAAAATGTTGACAGGGTGGGTGTTTCTTAACAGCCTTGTGACAATATTTAAAGACTGAAGGCCAGAAATAGCCAGTGCGAAGGATTTTCTGGTCTATATCCATTTCAAATAGATGACCGCCACATGCTCCAGAGTGGCAATCATTCAAAACTTGTTGAGCTTCCTCATGGGTAAGGCATCGCTAGAGAATGGAATCAATGCCATGTCGATACAAGGTGTCATTCAAAAATAGGTAGTATTTTGCGTCGTGACGGATACAACGGTGATCATCATGGGATAAAGTGGGCTGAAATGTTTGTGTCTGGAGATAAATGAGAAAATATCCATACCATGGGTTAGTAGTTCTTATTAGGAACATGAATTCATCCAGGAATGAATCACTAGGCTCAGATTCTATCAAAGCATAGGGAGGATCACACATGAGCTCAGCAAAGACCAAGGATTTCTTTGATGTAGCTTTGGAAAATTCCAAATCAAACTCTTGTAGGATAAGTATCCATTGGGAAAACTTTCCCTTGAGCACCTGACGAGTTAGTATGTAACACATAGGGTTCTAGTCTGCCAATACGGTGGTTGTGTGGACCAAAATGTAGTGACAAAATTTCTGAACAACAATGACCATGGCCAATGCTAATTTCTCCACAAATGAGTATCGATTTTCAAAATCCATAAGATTCTTACTAGAATAGTAGATCACGTGCTCCTGACCGTCGGGATTTTCCTGCACCAAAACCATAGCAATGGTAGTAGTGGAGGCAGCAATGTATAAGAGAAAAATCTTTTGAATAATTTTGGGGGTGTATCTTGGGTGAATGAGTCAAAGCATGTTTAAGATTATCAAAGGCTCATTGGGATTGGTCATCCGAAAAGAATGGAGTGCCCTTCTTAAGGAGACGCATATAACCATGTGTTTTCTTTGCAAAATTGCACATGAAACAGTGGAGGAGTTTGCCTTCCCTTGCAAACTTAGGAGTTCTAGAAGGTTGGTTGGGGCTAGTAGAGCTAGACTAGTGGAAATTTTCAAGAGATCTATCCAGATGCCATCTCTAGAAACCACAAAACCTAATAGGCATCGCGTCTTGACGCAAAAAACACATTTATGAGGATTGAGCTGTATGTTATAATAATGGATTCTCAAGAAAATGTTTTTAAGATGACCAGGGTGGTCCTCCCGTCGCTATGAATGAGATGGGAGTTTGTTAAGGTATGGTTCTACAATATGTTTTATATCATGAAATGCATAGGACATAGCATGGTGGAAAGTGGATCCGGTGTTTTTCAGGCCGAATGGTAACTTCCTATATGCAAAGGTTTCCCATGGGCAAATGAATGTTGTCTTGTGCTAATTGATGGGTAAAATCTCAGTCTGATTATAACCCAAAAAACCATCCATAAATGAGAAGATGACACTTCTAGCACAGTTGTCGATAATCTGGTCGATATGCGGAGTGGAAAAGTTGACTTTGGGAGAAGCTTTGTTCAAATCTCTGAAATCGATGCAGACTCTAATGGTGCCCTGCTTTTTATTGATAGGAACAACGGTTGATACCCACTCTGTTAGGGGTATGGGATAAATAAACCCTACTTTTAGAAGTTTTTCTATTTTTCCTTTGATAGCTGCGGCTTTCCGTGGATGGACTTGTCTCAATTTTTGCCTGGCAGGTTTTGCAGTGGGATAGGTTTTTATTTCATGGGCCACAATGGATGGGTTTATCCCCAGCATTTCTTCATAAGACTAGGAAAAAAACATCATGGAAATCTTTAAAAAATGCTCTGTATGCTTTAGATTCTTCTGTTGAGCAGTTCTTCCCAACATGAACATGCTCAAGGGGGCCAAGCTTGGCTGATATGTCAATTTGATTTGTTTGAGTAATGTTGCATAGGTTTCCTTTAGAATCTATGTTTTGCAACAATATAGGTGTTTGAGGTGTGTTGACAATATCAGTGGAAAAATGGGATGCAAAATCATGGTCTACCAAACTGGTGTTGGGGAGGAACGAGGATCTATGGTGATGATATTCCCATATAGGCTCATTCGTACTCATGATCTCCATAATGGAATCATTGGAAGGAAAATTATAGGAGAGATAATCCAGAATAGGAAGAGAGGGTTCTAACCAGTAGGGCAGATGGTAAGGTTCCAAAGCCACTAGATGAAGCTCATTAGTGTGGTCATCGAAAAGGGTTTGGATAACGTTGTACATTTCTTCATGCGGAATCAATGAGGTGGACTCAACAATTTGTTTTCCCTTTGGATCATAATCAAACAACGAAATCATGTTTACTATTGCCATGTCTTTGTTAGGAGGAGTTGATGAAAAAATCCCCATAAGGGACGAATCCTTCAGCATGTCTACCCCAATCGACTGGTAAGGAGTAGGGGATTGGCCTAACATAGGGATGTTATTTGCCGTAGAGGTAGTAACATCCAGCATACAGAAATCGAGATTATCAATGGTGACAATCCTCCCTAGATGTAGAAATTGGACAGTTTGAAATATAGTCGAAGTGACAACAGTCATGGCATAAAACCAATTTCTTCGTAAAAGGAGGTTGTAGTCTAATGGGGCATCAACTACTTCCACTTGAATAGAAACAACTTTCCCCCCAAGATCAACTAAAAGGGCTAGTATGAGACAATGGGGTTGGAAACCTCGTCCATCAAAGGCTTTCAGAGTCGTAGGTGATGTTACAAGCTCGGGAAAGCCAATGGCTTTCCAACAAGATAGGGACAAAAATGAAGTTGAAGCTCCTTCATCTAGGACAGTTCTAAAGACCTTCTTTCTGACTACTTTCATTATGATTTGGAAAGCGATTTTGTGAGGAAGTCTAGACTTATAGTTCTCAACATTGAAATGAATCAAATTAGTATTGTCCGGGTCTAAATCTCTTAACGTACTTAACAATTTTTTGCGTTGTGTAGGAAAACTTTGGAGTACTTCCAAGGCACGGAGACTTCACTTAGTGAACCTCTCACATAGCACGTATGATCGTGCGATCTTAAAGAATACCCTTAATTTCTAGAAATATTGACCCAAACTCTTTTTGTTGAAACCCGCTCCCAATACTTAAACCCTCCTCCCCACCCCTTTTTATACCTCAATCCTTATAAAACATCCTACCTACCCCCACCTTAAACCCCTCACCCCCCCAATACCTCAGGCATTAGGATTAAAAACAACCTTCATAAGAGTACTCTTGGGTGGACGCAAAACCATGTCAAGTTTAGGTTTCTCGATGGTTAGGGGAACAATAGACGAGGACTCGGGAGAACCAGGAGAGGGAGATTTTCCTAAAGAAGAATTTTATTATTTCTTGTCTATGGGTTTGTCATAACTGTAAGTTCAAGTTTGTAAACTAATACTATCCGAGGACATCATGTGATTTTTCTCTGAAGAACTAGAGTTTCCTTGATTAGACATGTGGTCTATCAGCTGTTGTTGAGAGGGAAAATGATCCGTGAGAACTGCTGGCACGAGATTAGTTTTTAGAAATTAAGTGATTTCGTCACGACAAGGACACTACTTTGTGAAATGGTCACCTCCGCATAGCAGACATGGATATTTTTCTTTTCTTTTCCCTTTATCATTCTCATTGATGGTTGGTTTTGGATTCTCTTGTTGGTTTCCGGGTTTTTTGTTTTTAACTTTATCTTTCTTTTTATTATAGCCGAGTGTTTGAGTACTTTGAATGAAATTGATCTCGGCAAAAACCTTGGGAGTTGAAGGAGTAGGGGTGGAAGTTTGGGGTTGCTTGGCAGGTTTTGTTGTCAATAGGGACTTGATTGAACCAAAAATCCCATCAACAGGGCTTTCTGTTGGTGGCTTAGTAGGATCGGTGCTTGGGCGAGGAGCTTGAGGGATCAATTCATACAACGTCCCGTACTAGAAATATACCAAGTCCATATATTGGGCTCAAGTAATGGATTTCTCTTTGGTAATGGCACCGCCCATAGCCACATCTTGGGTGATTGGAGGCAACAAAGACTAAGTAAACCAATCAGCTAATAATTTATCTGGGATAGGAGCCTTAATAAGTATTCTCCTCCTTCTCTGCTCATGGATATGATCGAATATGTGGGCGGAGGTGTTCTATCACAGAGAAGTTAAGAGATCTGTACCTATTTCATAATGGATAGGAAGCTGAAAGTGTGTAAGAAAGACAGTTGCCAAAGAACCAAAATCCACAAACAAATGTTGCGGAAGTTCAATGTACCATTTTTTGGCGGTACTGGTCAAAGTTCGCTGGAAAATTCTTAAATGAACTGAATCATCCATTAGGGAGTTGGAAGAACACCACAAATGGAATGTCATGACATGGTTTGTTGAATCATCTCCCTGCTTCCCATCGAACTTTGGAATATCCAATGGTAAATTTATTGGAATGAGAGGCCACGAGGGGTTATTTCAAATGGGATCATTAATCAACTTGGACAAATTAGGCAAGTCCAAAGTTACTAGGAAAGGTAACTGGCATTAGAGGAAATTTCAACTCAAAATGGGCCTTTTAACTTTAACTCAAATTCCATGTCATCATGTGTTATCCAATGAAATTGCTTTAGATTTGAAATACCGTATAGTTCTTAAACACTTTTTTAATATAAATTTGGGGATAGGTATCATAAAAAAAAACTACTTTTTTTGTTTGTATTTTCGGCATATCTCCCCATGTTTTTACTCAAATTTTGATTGGGAGAGCTCGTTGGATGCGGAATTTAATTCCACATCCAACGAGCTCTCCTGATCAAAATTTGAGTAAGAACATGGGGAGATATGTCTAAAATACAAACAAAAAGGTAGTTTTTTTTCTTTTCTTCCTCCAAAATTAATAAATATTGTTTTAGTAATTTTTTTTAGGAGGCCCATTTTGAGTTGAAATTTACTCTAATCATACTGGTAATATTGATATGGAATATAAGTACCAGTAGGGTCGTAATTAGATTGATAGATAGGTTGTTGTGATGAAGAACCGTCGAAAGATCCATCCGCAAGGGGTTGACCGCTAGAGACTCGAGGAGGAGGAACACCCAGGCCTTCGGGACCACCAGGACCGTTGGGACCACCAGGACCACCTAGACCACCAGGAGGAGGACCACCTGACCCTCTAGAACATCTGGGAGGTAAACCTCTGGAGCCTCCAGAACCACTAGGAGGAGAGCCACCAGACCCTCTCGGACTGTTAAGAGGGAAGCCACTAGGCCCCCCAGGACCACCAGGACCATTAGGACCATAAGGAAGAAAGCCACCAGGCCCTCTAGGACCATTATGCTTCCCAGGGGGAGGACCTCCATAAGGTGGTCCTCCAGCACCCCCCGCAGTATGTATAGGTATCCCTCTCATAGTTGGCATGTAGGACCAGTTAGGTTGCCCCCATGGCGTGAAAGTGTTACGAGGATATGGAATTATAGCATAAGGCATTCTTGTAGGATTATGTTGGTAATTAATATTTCCTATAGGTACTTGATTTTTTGTGTAACCATACCCCCAAGAGGTTTGATTGGTTACATGTTGTGCCCCCAAGTGCTGACCTGAACTGGATGGTGGTTTAAACACATTCATGTGGGTAGGAGGGACATAAAATGTAGATTGCTCTATACTAGAGGTCTATCCATGACTACCTACAATTCCAGTGACAGGTAACATAGTTCATGCCAGGGGTTTCCCCCCGACACTAGAAGGTATTGATGAAACAGGAATTGAATGTTGTTCCCCAGGTGCAGAAGACCCGAGAGGACTTGGAATAGACATAATATGGGAGGTGGTGGGGTGGGTAGTTTGAACTGGATTATGTGGAGTCACATTGCAATCTAGAAGAGGTTCAATGGGTTCCATAGAACCATCAAGTGAGCGATATCCCACAGGCCAAGGGTCCAGATTACGAGGAAAAATTGTTGAACAAGGTGGTGATGTACCCAATATGCTATCTATTTTCTTGTCTAGTTCTCTTGCACAGAGAATAGTTGCCCGGTATTGTCTACGTTCTTCTTCATTTGGTGAAATATCTTCAGAAGAGGTTGGACAGGTGCCAAACGAAGCAATGGCCTGTCCCATAGAGGTATCCCAAAATAGAGCATTGGGACCAAAATCTAGATGGGTAGTATCATCAACATGACCTTCCATGTGAGAATGGAACAAGATATTTACCCTAGAAGGTTGCTGGACCAAGGAAGGACCTTGTGAAGGATATGGATCTCTGCTTTCTGCAACCACATTTTCTCCCACTTGGGAGTTGGTAGCAGATCCTTGGCCGATAGTTTCCATAGGATTTTCTCCTGAAACAGGAATAAAATCAGGTGGCAATCCCCATACTCTTCTGGACTATCTTAATTCAGCGAGTTTGTATAGTTCATATCTAACCTAGTGTCTCAAAACTAGAAAACAAACCAAAAATTTACCTACTAAAGCTATAGGCCAAAAAAGCAAACTTAAATGACAGGAGGAGTTCGGATAGTCAGGTCTCTCACTAGGATTTTCAAGAAGGTGCCACTCATGATATACCTCAAGGTTACGTGTGTAGTAATCTCCCCAAATGTTGTTTTCAGTGTATGGCTCCAACCAAGATGACGAAAGGGATTTTCTCAGATACATAAGGTATCCTAGTGGGGTCTCCCAATATACACAAGGTACGTGGGAGCTCAAATCAGTAGTAGTGTTTTCTAATGCATAACCGTTTACAAGGGGGCCTTCTTATATACAATTAAGTACTTGAAGTACCTTTCTATATACCTCAAGGGTACATGAAAGGCCGCTCGATATAGTGACAGTACGTGGAAGAACCACATGAATCCCGGGATGTAATGTGGATGAGTAATGATAGCTCCTATGCTTAACGATGCCCGAACACATCTGTAACCTATCACTCAAATTTCTATGTAATTTTTAAGCCTATAACTACCATTAATTTTAAAGTGGATGGTTAGGTGAATGCATGGAATTTTGACAGAAAAAGTAAAACCATGCAAATATGTAGATGCAAATATTTCACTTTATCGTTCGAGGTATGCCTACCTATGGCAGGGAAAGAGAGTATTTTCTTTTCTTTTTTAAAACCAAAAATTCCCAAACAACTACTTTTAACAAATCAAATCCAAAGACAAGCAACACATTCCAAACTCATTTTTCTCTTTGAAATCAATCAGATGGGTGAGAGTCTCTTTTCCTAAAAGAAAAACAACAAGCACACTACATGCATATGCATTCTATTTTTTTTATTTTTCTTAAAACATAGATAGATCTAACTTAAAACTACAGTAGTTTTTCTTTTGATGAGATAGTACTAATGCAAGAGAGACAAAAGAACAAAGAGAACCTAAAAGTTAATGAGGCTAATCAGAGATCTAGTGCCCTATGCTCAATAATGATAATGACCTTATCTCGATTAAAAAAAATTCTTTTTAAAAGAAAAAAGAAGTCCTCTATGGAAAAAATGAAATTAAGATGATAAGTAAATGGTTTTTCTTTCAGTCTTTATAAAAGAAACAAAAAGAGATCTAACTGAAAACTAAGCTTTCAAAAATTCCTTTCAAAATCACAACCAACAAGCATGAAAGAAAACAAACAATCAACAAGCCTAATCTAGCTTTTGAATTCTTCAATCAAACCAATTTTACCACAAAATTTACAACCATGAGCATACAGATTCAAACACACAAGCCTGACAGTGCAGGACTGAAAGCAATCAAATTCTACTTTTTGCAAAAAATGACAAAAAACTAGTTCTAGAACAAGGCCTACCTGGAACCGCGCTGGAGGGGTATTGACAGAGCGGTTCTGGATGAGGATTTCTTCTGGATAACGAGGTTTAGGTGGTAGCACCACTTATGGCTAACAGAGTTCAGGAGGTGGAACTACTTCTTCCCAACAGCACATGTGTGGTTCCTTGAATAGATACAAAACACAAAGAGAACAAGAATTCAAGTTAAAAATTGATCAAATCAAGGTAAAGATGATGAATTGACTATAAAAAGTAGCATATAAAGTTGAAATAGTTCAGATATGAACATATCTAAAAGTTTCAAACCAAAATTCACTAAGTCAAATGGAAGATCTGGCTGAAGAGAGTTAGAAACATGAGCCTGGATTCAGACAAGGGTTGAAGGACTGAGGAATATCAGATCAACTGAAATTTGCTTTGTTCCCCAATAGAGTCTCCATATTTGTAATTAGGAATATTGGACCTTCTGCAGATATAAGCTGTTCCTCTGGTCTGAATGGTTCAGATCGAGAACAAATGAGTGAACAACAAAGGATGAGGACCTTCCCTGAATGTTGTAAACACCTAGAATACTGTTTTGATCATGAACCTGTGTACCTGCAAACATGTCAAACAAGCAAGAACATCAAAGCTACCATCAAATAATCTACACATCCATACTAGTGACTAAGGAATACATAAACATATACATGTGAAATCAAAACAACAGATATGTGGGATGGAAATCAGCTTTTCATTAAGAATGAATGAAGAAGCTTACAACCATTTCCTTAGTGTTGACAAACTCCTTCACAAGACAAACACCTCATCCCCAAAATATCCAACTTGCTCTCTTAAGCTCTCCAATGATTTTGACTAGGTAGTCAATTAAAGAGCATAACAATACCATTCAGTTCTCCCCCTCAACTATGTATATGAGCTTCTATTTATAAGGCTCAATGGATAGGGACAGTTGAGATAATTGTGGGTGAGGTGGCTCTAAGATCCTACCAAGATGAATCTCAAGCTCAACTAACCCATATTGATAGGGATAAGGGAGGACACAAGGCTCATGATCTAGAATCCTCGAGAAAATGATCTTTTCCCATTTTACCTAGGGTACCGCTTTTGTTCCCTTATGACAGAGAGGTTTAGGTGAGAACCACTTCAAAGACAAAGCACTTCCGCGGTGGCACCGCTTCTCTATAACACGACACAGGCAATGCTGAGCAAGGTACCATTCATCAACCAAAGGGTAAGTGTGGTGTTAGGTTTTTTCAAGTAGAATTAACATCCAAAGCAAGTTTCCACTCCAAGTTTTGGGATTAAGGGAAAACATAGGGGTTAAGGATCTCATCACATATTAGTGAAAGGATTTGGGTATAACAATAATACACTGTTTTATGTTTCAAAGGGTAGGCCCGAGAGGCACTTTGTTAATGTGTTTTGGCATTTAGTTGAGGGTGCTTAACTAAGAGGCAATGTATAACTACATACACTTGTGATGAAATTGTGATTATATTCATGAACAAATGATTGTGATGAATTTTGAGAAACCAATTTACTAAATTTTTATTCATTTTTTCTATTCATGCTTGTGCACATGCATTTGATCTTGTTATGGCCATTTTCAAGGAAACTTATTCAATTAGTATCATGGGGAAATGTCCTCGGAGGGTTGGCAATTTGGGTTTCAGGTGGATGGATACATTGTATAAAGGGAGGAGTTCTAAATTTTTCAATTTTTTGTTGCATTAGGAATTTTTGAGTTCTTGAAAATGAATTCATTGTAGTTATCCACTCATCATGGTTGAGGGAGATTTGAATTTAATTAGTGACTCAGTTATTTCCAAGTTGCTAAATAATACAAAATTTGGTTGTTTTATTCTATTAAAAAACAATATTCTATGTTTAGAATTGACAAAAAAGAATGCTTTGGGTGATTGAATTACCTGGTTAGATGATAATTCACTGATGGAATCCCCCCCCTCCTACTAAATCAACTCCTCCGGCAATCCCAAGCACCCAATTCGCTCCAAAATGCTAGAAATTGTTGCCAGTTTCGTGTTCCTGATGGGTAGAATAGGCCGCAAGTTTCGGGCCTGTCTATATAAATTAATTTTACTTTCCCAAATCGTGTATGCATTTTAGAACTACAGATCGCATACGCGTTTTGTAGTTATATAACGCGTACGTGATATGGTTTCCTATCCTACATGTCCCATGGCATGTCACGCTCGGGTTGAACCATAGAAAGTACTATGTAGCATAAACGTGTTGTATTTTTTGGTAACATGATAATGTTTTTGAAAACTAGGATTGCATCTAAAAGGTCCCTCACTTTCTTGCACTGACCCAGATCCTACGTGAGATTCGACATGTGGATGCACAAATATTGGGGGGAGTTCTCCAATAGGTTTGTATGGTATTTCAAGCATTTTGTACATTTTTGAGTGACTTACTAATATTGAATGAATATCCTACACAACCTTCAGACAGTTTCAATCAGATTTGGATGTCCATCTTAACTTTGGAGGACCAAAACATCAACTAGCAGATTTGAAATATTTACAATATATATAAAAAAACGTCTCCACGTCTAACAAACCAATACATTATTTAGTTCTTGCATGATATGAGAGTGGATGGACATATTTTTATACAACATTTGTAGAGTGTTAATAATATTTGGATGTTCCTTCCTAGGATGTATATGCCCATCCTAGCAAAAAGTAACCTCGAAATTATTTTTAAAAATCATATAAAAATTTTGGAATGAACAACATATGATCACTTGTAATTTTCCTTAGTCTATAATGGATCAAGTCATCACCCAAAATGCATATAGAATATTCAAAAGAAATATACTACTAATTCCATTTCACATCAAGAAGACTGGCCATTAACTCTAAGTACTCTTAGCCATTAGAAAAATGCAAATGAAATAAGATGAAATATTAGCAACAATACATTCGAGTTCTCTTGCTTACAAGAAGTATGAATACTTATGTGATCGTTTTATCCATAGGTGACTTAAATAACCACTAACCTGCAATCAAGGAAATAAACCATGTTCATATTGATATATAAATAAAATATTAAAAAAGTAAAAGATAGACTATGCCAATCCCACTATCATTTATACTTCGAACGAGAACTAGAAAATCTCTTACAACTATTCAACTTCATCCAAAATTCCCACTTGGAATGCCACTGTTTAAACAAAACAAAAAGAAATTGAAAATGTGAAAGTAGTAATTTACTCTACCCCTCTATTGGATGTAGAGTCCCATAGTTGTACAACAAAATTAGTCAAGCACTTGAAATAAAATTATAAATGGACAAAAATAAGAAAGCACTGTGGTTTAAAACTTCCTTTATAAACTCAAATATATATGATCTAAATTTGTCTCTTAGGAGACAATTCACTAATGAAACAGTGGACATACCTGAGAGAGAGATATACAGGTAGTTGTAGGGCAGAGTGAGACAAATACATATCTCAAGGTATCAATCAAACAATCTATAAGTGAGGCTGAACTTTCAATCCAATTGCTGCAATAAATGACAATATTTTAGGACAATCATACATCAAGAAAATAAAATCTCCTTTCAAATTTGTAGACGCATCCTTAACCCATAATCTAGCACGTCCATCGAACTTTTTCTTCTGCAAACCCCATAATGGTATGTTGCTTAAAATAATATCCCAATTCTATCAAAATCGCAACTTGAAACCCCTGGTATCTCTTAATAAACATCCCAACTACAGAAAGACAAGTCATAACCATGTTTTTGTTGTAAATGCCATGCAGCAGCAAAACCTAGCTTGGGCCCATTTCTTGTCATCTTTCCACCTCGTTGAATTCTTCCTCTCCCAAAATTATTTCGCATTTGAACATGCCTTTGGTATCCTTCTGGTGCATCAGGAAACCAACTAGAGTGTCCAAATAAAGAGCGTCAAGCTCTATTTCCTTGATCAACCTTGTTCACAAAATAAGTTCTTCGATTTCCCCAATAACCATAGGCCCCATTCAAAAAATTAGTTCTTCCATTTCCCCTACCACCATAGGCCCTGTGCCCCCTTATTCGATCATTTATGAATCCCCTTCTACAAGGAAAAGGGCCTACACAAGTGCCTGAAACACAAGGACTATATACCATATATTTAAGAAACAAAGAATACTGATCAAAATTATCAACGTTAACAAATATTTATTGATCTATACCTACGTATGGTGACCAAATTAGTCTTTTTCTCTTCAACAATTGCTTGGCGCCCAATAGTTATAATAGGAGATGCATAGATAGTAAATTTTATAAGCAATAAAAATTAACACAAATGTAAAGATAAAAAAATATGGAACATAAATCCCATTTAATAAATAACCATTTAATAAAGAGTACAAATATGGAGGCTCTCTTCCTCATTTATACACACCTCACACTCTCAAGTTCGCATGAGAGAGAGAGAGAGAAGGAGAGATAGATAGTTGTTGAATACTTCTTATTACTCCTTTTGATCATATTACTATTCTAAGGAAGTTTGCAGGGTTTTCTCCTTTATGGTTTCCCCAGTGAAAATATTTGTGTCTCGTGTATCTCTTCTATGTGATGCATCTTGTTGTACTTGTTATTCTTTCAGATAATGATCCTAGATAATCTAATCAGATCTAAAAAAAAACTAACAATTTTCACATCCATATGGTGTAACTTCCATTATATCTTGGCCTGTAGTTCCATGATGGTTCTGATAGACTCTACCTTTCTATAGGAGAAAATATATATTCACAATCGATTCCTTCCTTTTGAGAATACAGAGGCCACAAATCTGGATTTGTACTTCTGAATACTTCCACCAGCTATATGTTTTATCTTGTAGATCCATTTGGAAGATACCAAACTCTTACCTTTTGGTTTGGTAACTACTTCCCACACATCATTCTTCATTATGGATTGTATTCTTATGTCATGGATTCTACCCATTCTCTCTTTTGAACCTCTTCTTCAAATCAAGTAGGTTCTTTATCTACAAGATCACACATCAAAGTCACATAACAAGGAAATGGATTTGGCTTCTTGATCTTCCTTGTTCAGGCTTATGAAGCACCATGCATTTTTCCTTTCTATTGTGGTAGATATTCATGTGGGGAGGTTCTTTTCTCCTTCAAGTATGAGCAACCATATCATGCTCATAATATCTAAGTAGTGCTTCATAGTTAGCTAATGAGCCCAAGCTTCCTTTCTATTTTGGTAGATATTCATGTGGGGAGGTTATTTTCTCATTCAAGTATGAGTAACCACATCATGGTCATAATATCTAAGTAGTGCTTCATGGTTAGCTACCCTAACTTACTCTTGAACACATTCTTCCCATAAGACATCAAATTCTAGTCTTCATTCCTCGCACATATTTTCTGGATTAAGGAGTTCCATGGTCTAGTACGACCATTAAGAGAAGTAATTACAAGTTCAATTTCGTCAATATTATCTTCAATTGCTTCTAGTTGTTATTTGAATCAAGAGATGCTTCTGAAGTACTCGCGTATAGATTCACCCTTTCTCAATTTTATCTTTCAGTTTATATTTCTTCCTTCATGCATCCCTGATAGGGCATCAAAAATGTCATTATGTGTATCCTTAGAGAATACTTGAGGAATCAAGTGATCCTTGATAGAAACAACCATCATCCTCTTGGATCTAATAATGTCTTTCTTTTACTTTTCCTTTGACTCATCCTTTTCGGGCTCCGATAAGACTTCCTTGACAAACTTTGCAAGATCATTCTCTTCTAGAACGAGTCCTATTCTATATTTCCAAGCACAAAAGTTTTATATTCCTTCCAAATTCTCATCAAGCTCACTACTTGAAGACATTTTGTCCCAGAGATCAGAAAATGACAAAAAATGAAATTTCTCTGAAATGAGAAATGTACTCACAAAAATATGTGCTTAAATGAGGAGAGTATGGTGGTATAGTAAGATTCTGAAGAATCCAAATTCTAACCCTTGAAACTCTAGACTTGCATGATTATAGACTACAGTTTCTAGTTTGGTTTCTGGTTTTATGGTTTTCCAATTCCAAGCCAAACTAGGGCATGTCTTTCCAAAGGATCTCTCCCAATAAACAAATTCAAACTTTGTGCCAAAATATGCAGCTAAGAGGGGCACACTTCCCTTTGTCACTTGCACTAAAAAAATTCACATTATTAAAAAACTTTAATTTTCTTATCTGGAGAAGGATAAGGAGATTTAGCTCATAAATGATGTTCTTTTCAGGTTATCTCTGATACCATGTTAATTTTTCTATATTTCCATAGCTTAAACCTTAACTTGATAAGAATTTAACACGTTTTCATAATAAAATCATAAAGAGGATCACTGAAAGAAACACAATAAAAAAGTACACAATAATTTACCATGGGAAATATTAAAGGGAAAAACCCAACAAAAACTTCATCTATATAGATTACGAGTATGCAACGACCAAAGAACAAGGTCTCATCAAGTGAGAGACCAAACCCGAAGCCTAAGAGACAAACCACCAAAGACACTAGTCCCATTCCTTCTATTCTCTCTTTCTTTATCTCTCTTACACGATATAGGTGTGTCTTTGTGTGTATAAATGAGGGAGGGTTCCTCCCAATTTATACTAGTTTCCCTACTGACATTTTCCCTAACTAGGTCGAGCTGTCTAACTAACAGTGCTGACCTACCTAGGAAAACTCAAAATAATAAATATATTTTTCTTTTCTGGGTGCTATTGACTCGAATTACAATGGAGGGTTTACCTCATGAATTTTACATAACCTTTTACCTCAGTGACATCTCTCAAAGGGGGAATAATAACAAAGTAAAGTATAGGTATAATATTCTTTGGACTTACATTATTTCAATACTACAATGATCAGGTGTGACAACCAAAGTTCTATAAAGCTTTCCTAAAATCTTGTTTCATCACAAGTCGAAACACATAGAAATCAAGCATCACTTAGTTTGACACATGGTCCAAAAAGGTATTGTAAAAATTCATTACATATCTATTGGTGAGCAAATTGAAGATGTGATGACAGAGGCCCTATCTGTGATGAATTTTAGACACTTCTGATATATGCTTGGTATGGCAAAGAGTGTATCACTAGTGGAAAATGAGATATTAGTGACCAGGAGACCAAAAGTTTTGGTCACCTCATTTTTTTTCAAGGGATAAATGGCCAAAATTGATTAATTTTAAGTGTGATAACTAAAAAATACCAAGATAAATGACCACTTTTGGTCATGGGATGAAAACCAACTAAAAATGACCAAGATACATGACCAAATTTGGTCACGGGATATCTAAACTAAAAATGACCACATAACAATTGGTCATTTATTTGATCATTTTTAGTTGTCACTCCGGCAATGAAAAAAATCACAAATTTGACAATGAATTTGTACATTTTACTAAATTCTAACACTGCAGATCGATTCGGAGACCCACTTAAAAGGGGTCTCTGAATCCACTAAATTATAACACTACAGATGGATTCAGAGACCCATTTAAGGGGGTCTCTCAATCCATTTGCACTGCTAGAATTTAGTAAATTTTAACATATATATAATATATGTTTACACGTCCCTATATTAGCAAAATTGAATTAATGCAACCCAGCTATAGGTTAATTTGGACATGACCTTGGCATATAAAAAACCCACTAAACCTTGGCATATAATGTTAATTATAAGGCTAATTTGCATGACCTTGGCATATAATTATAGTTTTTTATGGGCTAATTTGGACACGACCTTGGCACCTTGGCATATAATTATAGTTTTGATAGGCTAATTTGGACATGACCTTGACACCTTGGCATATAATTATATTTTTTATAGGATTTTTACATGACCTTGGCATTAGTTATATAATTTTTTATAAGTCTCAACAAGACTGCTAGTGGAAAAAACCGAAGCAACGATCTGCCATGCCAATTATCGTCGCAATTTAAACAATCTACATTGTAATTTTTTTGTCAAAACCATGGAATGCATTTCCCTATTAGCAATGGATGGCACATACCATACTTCTCCAATTTTGTTCATTATCCTTTTGATTTTCAACCACCTCATGTCACACTAATGCAACCTCTCCTAATTAATTCGGTCCTTAACATGACCTTAATCCCCCTCTCAAAGTTTCATTTTCCTAAGCTTTCCAACACAAATCTTTGTTGTTTGAAAGCCCGCCTAATCTCATATATTAGATTTTAAATTTGTGTGCAACAATTTTGCAATGCATAAGAAAATGGACTTAATCAAGAAGACAAACACAACTTCAAGAATCCTTTCCATTCCACTAAGAAAGCATAAAGTTTCATTACCTTCTCTTAAGTTTCACAACCCTCCCAAGATATGATTGAAAAACACACAACAAAATTGTAACTCCTCCTTTTCCATAATATATCCACCGTTGATTCCCTTTGACATTTTATTCCTTAGTTCTAAGCGTATGCTAGTTATATGTATACATTTCATTAAGGGGTATAGTGACATGTAAGGTTTAGTTGTTGTACCCAAAATTGAGATGTTTGGATTCTCGAAGTTGTTAGTGTATAAAAGTACAAAGTGAGAAATGATAATAACCCCTTTAGTTTCTATTTCCATATGCATACATAAGGTAGTGGGCCTAGTAGTTGGGAACACTAACTTTAGGGGCATGTAGTGTTTACATGAAACTACTAAAGATAAGTGAATTTCTCCCATACATGCATTGGCATTTTTTGTACCTAGATATTTCGTTTTGGAAAATAATGTGGGTAAAATGATGCCACCTAATTATGAAATTCCAAGGTGTTTTAAATAACCTCTTTTGAACCTCACACCAAGGTTATTGTCTTTAACATTGCATAACAATGGTATGTACCTTTATAAACAACTTATTATAAATCAATTTTTTAAAGATAATGTTAATTTTTATTTTAAAAATTAAACTAATCATTTTAAGTTTTGAATAATAAAGCAATTTCTTAAATTTGCACTCCCTAAAATAAAAGACCCGATTCATAATTCTTTTAAATTACAACAATTTAAAATTTATATCCACCTCAAAATTTTTAAAGGCCACTACTACCCATTAGCAAACCCATTCACATGACGAGCAAAAACTAGGGAAATTATGGCTTAACATTGGGGTTTGTTTGGCTGTCTTTTCATCAAGGCTCAACATTGGGGTTTTTTTGGCCGTCTTTTCATCGAGGACGATGGTTTCTTTGAAGAGAAAATATATGGTCTTGCTCTTTGACAAAATTTGGATGTGAACCCTCAGAATCCTTGGTTCCCCTCTGCATTAATCTCTGAAAATTCATCATCTTCAGATGCACGTGACCGTATAGGATTAGCACCGAAATAACTTAGTCCCGTCTGTAAATTGAAAGGAACAAGCGCTATGGAAAATACATCATTATTGATGAAAACAAGAGGGTTTTCTGACAAAAAAGATGGAGGGTGATGAGAATTTCAGATAAAAATAAGACAAATTTCCAGTGTATTTGTAGGAATTATGGGGTCAAAGAAACTACACACTTTTCTGATCCCTGTGTGCAACAGAGCTTCTTTGAGTGCACAAATTTTTTGGTGAAAATTAATAACAAACCCTGATGTAATCAAAGCATATTTGACGGTTTTGGAGCAATAAAATTTATCTATGGATCACACAACTGGCTCAGCTAGTCCCATCCCTTAGGTTTAGAAGATCCTTGCAAGCCCGGGGAAAGTGCATTTTGAGTTCGATAATGAGGGTTTAAGGTTCAAGAAGACCAGGAATGACAAGGGTTTACTGTTCAAGGGAGGCTGGGAGCGTGAGAGTTTCCAAGGAGACAAGGGAAGGGATAGGCTTGGCTATCTCGAGTCATTTTAGTGATTTGAAAGAGTTCAACCTAATCAAAGAGTGTCACTCATGGACAAGGTAATGCTCGAATTTTCCAAAGCTGAGATTAATTTCAAATTTATTGGTACAATTAATGAAAAGTAACCTATTAAAAGTTTCCAGTTATGTTCTTAGATAACTTAGAATGTGTAGTCTGCGAAGGTTACTTGGGTTTAATATCTCCAAAATACTATTGAATGACATTTTTTTTGCATTTAATAATTGGGTATTTTACAATAGGATTTTTAAGTGTTCAAAAGAATGCCACCGGAAAATTGGAGTTGGTAGAGTTGGAATTGGAAATGTGAGATAATCTCTGGTTGTTTATTGTTTTCCGATTCAATTTTGTTGGGTTTGGAATTTTTGAAAAGTTTGCATAGTGTAGTTTTTCCTTTAAATACAATTTATAAGGATTTTGGTTAATTGGTGCTCAATATAAATTTGTATTCTCATCATTTTTTTTACCTAAAAGCTGGTTTAGATATAGTGTTGGGTACCTCTAGCTGTCAAAAGTCTAGATATTAAAGATTTTCTTTCTATTTTTGTTTATTTTGGCTTGTTGGGGGTGTTGGTTGTGGAGAAAATTTCATATTGATATATATTGCTAATGCATACTTACTCTCATAACCAAAGTGCCTGAAATAAGAGCACTCTGGAAGCTGCTGAGAATTGTTCTGGTTATTATGAGCAAAGCCTCGTTGCAGGAACTTGAAAGATGGAACTTCAATGTTGTGATAGACTAAGAGATTGTTTAGAAATGGTTTGTTTCTATCCTTATATTTTCCATCATTTTTACTCTACTTTGGGGTTTGGGAGAGACATTTTCAAACTCTGAGCTTCTGCCTTTGAGTACGAATCTTTTTAGGTGGCTTACGGCTTAGCTAAATGATTCACTTACTTTGTTTTGTTAAGGTAAAAGCTATATATATTTTTTAATATTATTTATTTTTTCGATGGTTATAGGTTATAACTTATGGAATACAAATTTTTAGTATCCTACAAAATTTTAAATAACACTGATTTTAAATCATTTACATGATTCCTTATACAAGATATTTGATCTTATATATGTCATTGTCTAAGCTATGACATTGATTTTAAATAGTTTGCAGGATTCCTTATACAAGATATTTAATCTTATCTATGTCATTGTCTAAGTTGTATGAGGAGGTCTTACACTCACTAAAGCTTGTCTTCTCTATGACTCTATGTTTCACAACTTCAACAAGTATGAGGTATGCATTTGTAAAAAATGCTATTTACCATAGTAAGTATTAATACAAGCTTTATCAACTTACCATATAATTGAACCACCATAATCATTATGTGTTTTCTATTATATCAAGGAGTTCTTTTACATAATAGTAATTAAGTTTGGCTTACATGATAGTAAGGTAAATAGTAAGTATTAATACAAGTTTTATCAAGGTTACCATATAATTGAACCACCATAATCATTATGTGCTTTCTATTATATTAAGGAGTTCTTTTACATAATAGTAATTAAGTTTGGCTTACATGGTAGTAATTACGTTTGGCATTAGATGAGAGAATACCAAATTGTTTTAGAACTCGGTTAAAGGAGACCTTGTATTTAAGTGTTTAGTAAATACTATACATAATGTCTCCCATAAAAGCCATGCAAATCCTCATCTGACCATGAAGCACAGTCTGGTCTATGTTAATTTTATCCTTCTTTGTAACCTGACTTTGTCGTTTTTCCTTGATGTTTGTTAAAATTAAAAAAAATATCACTTGTTGAACTCTGCAATATAAATGGATTTTGACTATTGCTCTTAATGACTCCTCAAATTCTGAAATAGTTACTTTTATATTGTGTTTAGGTTGTATTAACTCAGTCTATTTTTTTTATTTACTTAAACAAAAACCTTTATTTGCTTTTATATATATATATATATGATGGAATTTGAAACAACGTTTCAGGGCACTTAATCCCGACAAGTTTAAAACTCTATTTTTTTGTTTTTTTACCACATATCTTTAGCAAAAGAAGGCAAGTTTGGATCAATTTTTTAACAAAATACTTCTGCTATTAAATATATATATATTCTTAACCGAGAAGCTAAGTCTATATTTAATACATTTTATACTACTTACGAATTTAAATTTATAAGAAACAAAATATCATATGTAATCATCTTTTGCAATTTATGCAGAATACAATAAAAAGAACAAAGAATTTTTCGAGATTTATTACTTTTACCATAAAGGAAAATGATCAAAATAAAAGAAAGAGTAAAACTATCAAAACAAAGAAGAGTATTAAAACGTAGTTGTAACCAATTAGAAATAGTATTAAAAGAAAGAGTATTAAAACGTAGTTGTAACCAATTAGAAATAGTATTAAAAGAAAGAGTATTTATTTAAAGGGTTTGTGGTTAGTTTTATTTTTAACCAATTATGAATAGACATTTTTTTAAGTAGTTAGGGTTTTTTTCTTTAAATATTTTTTATTCTTTATTTAAAAAATATATATATATTCTTAATCCTTTAGTTGATTCTCCTCTTAGTACCTTGTTTTCTCTTTCTACTAAACTATTCCATAGCAAGTTTGGTGTACAAACTAAGAGTTTATAACAAGGACTTTGAGAGAGCAAGTTATTACTGGAGATTACATTAAAAAACAAAATAAAATGTAATTTTTCTAAGGAAGTAAATACTAAAGAGGTGTTCTTGGGATATCACATATATTTTATAATGTCATGTGTGTTTCAGTTCTGCAGTTCAGGAAATCATGTGCCAAATTGCATCCAATATCACTAATCTCCCATGCTTTGATGAGCCATGTAAATAAACAGATTGTCAATATTGGGCTTGATTCACTTAATTATTCATGTTTGCATTTTGTGATCTAAATTCACAAAGTTGATTCTAGTATGAAGGTAAAATGACCTAGATTAGTTATGCTCATTAATCTATTAAAACTTAAAAGCATTATGTTTCCTAGTTCTTTTGATTGCAAAGAAGGGGGGAAATTTCAACCACTTGTCATCTTGAGCAATATTGTAAAGGATTTGGATAATGTAGTTTGACTTAAAAGTTGATTGAACTATTACTATCCTAACGAATTACATGAATATCTCAGAGGCTATTAAATGAAACCCATTTTGTTATGATGATAATTTTATTTGATACAAGAATATTCCATGTACTCACATGCATAGATAAGGATTTATCAGTCCCAATAACCTTGCTAAAGAGTGATGCCAAATTGATTAAGAATCTTCAAGTTGCAGAGTTGCATTCCTTTGACACAGAGAAATTCCTAAATCTCTCATGTTTTCAAAGTTAATAGAGGTAGTTGATTCTTGAAATTTGATTTGACATGGGAGAACACCCTTTTGACAAGATTGTGAAATGCTAATGCTTTTGCAATTCATTTTATAAGCTATCTTGCATTTTGATAATATGAATATTCATCACAATATTGGAAATCCATAAAGTTTATAAAATGGTTTCCTACAAAACAAATGACATGGATAAGAAGCAATAATTGTTGTTGGATGCTTGATTGTCAATTTTCAGAGCTCTCTCTACTTTGGAAGGGATGTGATTTTGGTTGTATGAAACTTTTTTTTGTTGACTTCTTTGGAGATGTTGAGCACCGTGATTTTCATACTACTTATGGATATTTCTTTCATATGGGTTCTGCTGATGGTCTTCTGAAATGAGAAGCTGTGAATGATAGGCCATTTGTTTTATCACATCCCTTTTTTTCTCGAAGCCAGAGGGTCGACATAGTTTGGATGAGAGACAATGCAAGGGATTGGTACAAACTGAGAGTTTCTGTTCCAATGATGTTAACCCTTGGTCTCAGTAGAATGGCATTTTCTGGTATACAATTGTGTTGATATATTGCATTAACCATTCTTGCAGACTTTTATAGAAGGAACCTGATATGAAATTTTCCTACAGGTGCTGATGTTGGTGGCATTTTTGGAAATCTTGAGCTCAAATTACTATTTTGATGGTACGAGTTAGGTGCATATTACCATTTTTTTTAGAGCTCATGCACATCATGACACCAAGAGGAGAGAGCCCGGGCTATTTGAGTAAAATTTATCTACCCTACTTATTTTTGTTGTCTTTCTCATGACCTTCCACACACCACAATAATTTCCATACTTTTGGCTCTATTCTTAATAGGAATTGTTTTTTGTGGCACAATATATCTGTAGTGAGTTCTTCAATATGTCATTATTTGAATTTTGTCTTACAAAAAATCAAGGATTGGGATTGTTTTTCACATTTTCAATCTCCCCAGCTCAATATATTTTAGTTTCTTCTGCAAAATTTATCACGAAACTGTGCCTATTTAGTATTTACACTTGTTTTATGTTGATCATTCTTTTCCTCCTGTATGGCTCTTGCAACAATTTATTATTCACTTGCAATCTTTCACAAGTGAATAAACTTGTTCCTGCATCCTCCATTTTTTAGCTAGTTCTCTGATGAATATGATATTATTTGGTTTGTGTTATGTAGTTGGATCTATTGATTGAAAGATTTTATGTCCTCATGAATATAGATATATTTTTTCTTAGGAAAATATTGTAAACTTTTAGTTCATTATGAAAAAACTTACATCTATAAACATCGTAGAGCTCTCTAATGTTCATCTCCATCACAAGATAGTGTGATACCTCATAGTCAAAATGTCAACCAAAATAAAATGTCCATAATCATAAACTACTCTTAAGAATTACGTACAGTCATCTGTATATGTAAAATACAAAACAGGGCTTTCAACCCATTCATCATCAAAGTCAACATTTGAAAACATGTATATCCAGTGAAGATGGATTTCTCACTCCAGGAAGAGAGAAATGCAAGTATGTCAAGCATATAGGGATCTCAAAGAAACTGGGAGAAATACCGCAGATTCCTCTTCATTAATATCCCATGTACCCTGTGGAATCTTTGATATTTTTTTGGAAGGTGTGTCTACTATTCTACTTCCATGTTTATCTCTTTGTAGGTTTGAAAATGAAATGGATGAGAAAGAAGCTTCCAATGCCGTTAATTGGTTGAACAATGGTCTCAGGATAAGGTCATGCATCCCAAACAAATGGGAAACATTGATTATTAAAATAGGAATCCTTACTCCACATTCATTCATTAAATGCTAATGTTGTAACTTTTTTATCAGTAAAAGGCATTGTATTATTGTGCTTACAATTACGCCATCTTTCCCATTTACTGGGAAGTTATATGTTAGACCACTATATACTTATACACTTAGAAGATGACCAATTGAACCTTTACGTCATAGCTGTAGGCTGAATGTGGGAAAAACATTCGAGGAAAACAAGATACATGAGTTATAAGCTGCCTTCATGAGCCTTCATTAAGATACATGTGCTTACTTGCAACCTATTGGTGGTTTTAGCATTGTATTTGTGTACCTATTGACATCACAAAATACACTACAATAATGCTTACCCACATGACAAGTAGTCAATATATCAAAAATTACCATGTTAAAAATTAACATTAGTCTGAGCATCAACCCAAGTCATCAGCATATATATATATACTTTATCCTGTATAACCCAGGGGTCAAAATGGGGATATTACATTTCAACCTCATGATAGCTAGGGGGGCACACTTATCATGCTTTGTATTTTAGATTTATTTTCACGCATGGTTGGTATGAGTGAAGGCACTTTGCTTAGTCAATTTTCCTTTGTTTTATTTCCACAAATTCCACATCTACAGCTCATGGATGGGAAAGTTTCTCAAGGATATTTAGGGCATGGATTGATTTTCTTTAGTCATTCAGATATAGTCTGGATTAAAAAGGAGTAAAGTGTAATATTATGATGGATATTATTAGCATAATGTTCATTTGTATAGCCTCGAAACTAAGTGAAATCAATTCTCTTATCTTGAACCACTTCCTTGTGTCCTCAACCTAGAAAATCAACATGTGTAGTGTTTATGTTGGGTGTGTTATTCAGAGGTTTGAAATTCATAATTATGTACTAAAGTAAAGTGTTGAGTTGGATTTCTGAGTTTAGCTCATTTTTGTCATCAGAAAGCCTAGCATGAAATTTGAAGGTGCATGGTATCGGCCATTTTGGGAAGTAGTTGCATGTCTCAAGATAGAATCAAATCAGCAGATGGTAGGTACTGGAAAGTGGTGATTTTTTGTGCTATTTACTAGTGTGAATCGCAGTTCAAGATCAACTGAATCTCAGTTCCATACCAAGCAACAAAGAGGGCCCACTATTTCAATTTTTTTTGCATCTATTTTATCCATTTTATGTGGTGCCAAAGCAACATTTAACACCACTTGTTTCAGAATTTAAACAACATTTCAGAAAGTAGGTTTGTGGTGAGGAAGCGCCCAGATCCATTTCATTTCTAGATCCACCATCTAAAGTGACCATTTCAAATATTCTTGGTATTTCTATGGTGGTTGTGGATATACAAGTCCCATGTATCTTATCTTTTATTCTAGATCTAAAAGATGTATGGAAAAGAGTGCTTCGGTGAGATAATTAGTTTAGTTTTAATTAATTTATGAGAGCTCAAAGGAGTAGGATGAGTCTATTTTATAGAAATTCATTACCTTGAGGATGGGGCAATCTTTTTGGGTTCCTACACTAGTTTCTCATCCATCTTTACTTTAGGTTCAATCTTCCATCTTTTGCTAAGGCACATTCATTCATTCCTTGGGAAGATGAACATTATTACTTATTCATTAAGGCCTTTGTGTCATTTCATAGTTGTTACTTCATGCTCTGCAAAGATCTAGGTTTTGAGATTGTCCCATCCAACCTCTCCCAAATTATTTGAAGGGAATATGATATTTTACTTGTGTTGTTTAAAGTTTAGACATTGCACGTACACATCTTTGATCAATAAAAGTGGATATTAGCTTCTTTGGTGGCGAATTCAAGACTATTTTATGAAATAATTCAACTACCAATAGCTCTTATTTTGTCTTTGGTTTGAGATTGAACTATTCTTTGAGTCAGTAAGATTCAAATCCTCTGCCTAATTTATTTTTTCTTGTTTTGACCCCATATTTCTCGATTAGTTTCCAAATTGATAAGGGCAAAGATCACTATTGGTTAAACTTTATCTGGTTTTTCTTCCCATAATTCTATCCTACCTCAAGGCACCTACTTTATTGTGATTTTCTTCTTGACCAGCCATCTCTTGGACACATGGAACATAAAAACAAGAAGATCATAAAGCTTTACCATGTGATCTATTTTGGATGCTTATGTAATGGTAAAGATCAGTATTATTAATCTCTACAATTCTTGACAGTCTACCAATAAGCATGACATATGTATCTATCCTTTGACTGAGCATTTTGAATATCACTTGCCATATTTCCATGCTATTTATCTTGCGTACTGTCATATTGGAAATTGCATTCTTAAGTTGAAGATTTTTATTTTGATTTTCATTGGCATTTGGCATACCTTGGTATTATCTCTGTCCCACAGTGATACTTGGAATACATATTGATTAATTGATTGCTTCTATTATTAGTGTAATTTCATAAGTGCATGTCTAGTATTGGAAACTTTCCCATAAACGAAAACTGAACTACATATCACTACCTTGCTATTATAGTACTCACATTGGGATTGTGTTTATACTTGGAACAAAAAATTTGGAATCCTGTTCATCACTCTTTAAGTAAATAAATTGGAGATAGCATGCATATTGAAACATAAGAAGATATGTAATTTTCAAGAGCAATACATGTTATGATAGTCATATTCATTTTTTCATTGGGTTTGCTTGACTCATACATACTATGCACCTTTGAAATTTACACTTGATTTAATACTTCTTTTTCGGAAATTTTTTTGGTCACCTTG
>LPNX010799505.1:57575-95731 GCA_001517045.1 Pseudotsuga menziesii | reverse complement strand
TATACAATAGTAATTTTCCAGAATGGTTCCAAAACTCATGAAATGCTTAATATATATATATATATATATATATAAAGATATTATATTACATCAACAGTGGCTCATTACATAGCAGAATTACAAAACATGTATTTCAAATAGCTGGCATGTTTTGACACAACGCAACAACAGACCTGAGATACAAAAAATCCATCCCCTAGGGGGCACCATAGCAGATATTTCTACGAGCATGAGGACAATGAAATTCAGTACCAGAGATTGGGCTAACCCAGGAGTAGAGCCTGATTTTCTCAAAAAGATCGGCATCTGATAGGCCAACTTTACAAGCCGGGACAAAACCAAGATAGACATTAAGCCTTACAAGCCGAGTTAATAGCTGAGAAAAACAAAAGATCGCAGGGTATCAAACCATTTTCTTAAAGGTCAAGGGCAGACTGGACACCACAGCTTGAGCCAGGACGGAAGTAGAGCATGGGGGGACTGCATTAGGCCGAGTGGGAGGATTGAAACTCTTGTGCATTTTTTCGCACCTTCCACACCAAGCACGCAGACGTGAAAATTCCTCAGAGCCTTTATCCACAACATAGAAAGTGACCCTAATCCTAGATGCAATGATATCCACCTTCTGGTGGATAAGATGACATTCCCCATTGTGAAATTTCCAGGATTTAACGGGTTCCTCATCTCCTTCTTGTTTTGCTTCCCATTCCATGTAAGAGTGACGAACCATCTTCATACTGACCCAATATTGCATCAGGAGGAAATCATAGGAGGTCACGCGACCATCAGTGGTTCCTGGGTCCAATACCCAGTTCACCACCTCATGGTGAAGGTCTTCCTTAGGCATATTTTTTACGGTATTCCATAGTTCCTTAGCCCTTCCCTCCACTTCCAGGTGAATGTTCAGAGGAATATGATCTTTGAATTATTCGGCCTCTTCTTAGGATTGTATTTGCGCTGTCGTGGCCCTGCGGGGATTCTTCACATTACCCTGCTCAGCTGAGGAATCACCAGGGTACTTATCCTTGTCCATAAAATGTTTCAAAGCCATTTTACATAGGAGGGGGAGATAGGCAATCGCAAAGGATAAGTAGGATAGATTGAGCCACAAATAAGTGAGGATGAAGGGCCACGAAGAGAACCAAAGAGACCTAAAGACTGAGAGCATGCCTGAGTGATGGAAGCGGGGTGAATGCAGGGGCACAAAATAAAAAGAAAAAGGAGGCATGATTGCACAACCAGGGTTGTACCTTGAAAACGTCATGGCGATTATGCAGATGACCTCCCTCATACTCTTTCCCATGGTGGGTCCTCTGCTGAAAATAAATGTCCAGTCGATTCGGTCGTCACTCCATGCCCCGTATGTCCTTTCACATTCAGCACCAATGAGAAATATAATGGCTAGGGAAAGCCACTGTTGGATCCGCTCACTTACCAGACTGATATGTCCAGGCATAATAATGGAGGCTTGGCATGGTGTACTTGTGTCGTCTGTCACCACTCGTCACCACAACATTCGTACGTGCCATCTGTGTCCCTCCCTCGAAATCATGAGCTACCACCTATCTGTAGTGATGGGCCCAATATTCGACCTCAAAGTTATCGAGAGGGCCTTATTAGTGTGCCAAGTCACTGTCCACACCCGCATTTGCAAGAAGGTCTGCTTCCTTGTTGGTGTCCCTTCTGATGTGGCTAAAAGAGACAGCTGAATGAGTGAGGAGTAGATCACGGAGGGAGTCAAGGCAACTAGAAAGCCTCCAGCTGGTGGAAACTTGTCCTCTGACTTGGCCATTCGCTAAGCATTTTTCCAATTAGATGATGATGTTGGAATCTCCCTCAATTAGAGCGGGGAAGCAATCACCGTGAACCAGGCATTCCAGGCATTGAATCAGACCCTCAAGCTGAGCAAAATTATTGGTATCCTCACTAATGGTTCCCAGAAAAATTAAAATTATCCACCCTTGGAAGTCTCTTCATAATCCTCCATAGCCTGCGTCTCTTGGGTTCCCCCTAGAAGCCCCATCAAAGTTGAGCTTGAAAACCTATGGGGGTGGAGCTGACCAAAAATTTGGGCTGCAAGGTTTAATGATCCTGTTGCACCAATGGAACACGGCCATTTGATTTTTTTCAATCCGCCAAAATTCCACGATGTGAGTTTCTTCTGCTGGGATAAGCTTGTCCTCATCGTGCCATTGCATGCTTCCAATGGAGGAGAGGAGGTTGTCCTTCACCATCTGCCAGACCTTCTCAATGTTGTTGCTCTTATCATGGAAGAATATCCAATTCCTTTCCGTCCAAAGGAACCACATGCTCATTCCTGGTAAGGAATTCCATATAGTCCTAATGATTCTATTTTTGAATGCTTTATGACTCCACTCCGTCAGAGTTCTAGCCGGTTGAGCTCTCTACCTATCACTTCTTCGAAATCCAATGGCCACCTTGTCCCAAATAGCTGCAGCAAAAGGGCAGCAATCGAGAAGGTGGCTCATGGTTTCTTCTGCTTGGGAGCACATGCAGCATTGGGATGGTCCTTGGACATTTCGCTTTCAAATATTCTCACAGGTGAGGATACGTGCCTTTACCATAAGCCAAGCAAAGAGGCCTGCCTTGGGCCAAAGATTCAAAGTCCAGATCTTCTTCCAAATTTCCTCTTCCCCTATCCGATTTCCAATTCGATTATTGTAGGCTTCCTTGATGCTAAACATCCCTCTGTCAGTGTATCCCCATCTCAGAATGTCTAGTCCCTCCTTGAGCCTGATGAGCCGATTGAGAATTTCCTCCTAAAAAGCCTCCCAGTCTTCCATCTCCATTTGATCAGGTTTTTCTATGAAGTTCCAACACCTCCTCCCATTAAGATTCCTATCTTACCAGAAGTGCTGCACTTGTATTCTGCTAGCCGCCCTAGTATTTTCCTGAATAAGGGCTCATCTTGGGTTATCTTTGAGCCGTGGGAGTTGGTTCCATGAGTCATCCCAGAATTTGGCATCCCCCCCATCCTGTATTTCCCAAAAACTATGACGTTGCACCAGGTGTCATCCTCCTTTGGCCTTCGTCCACATGGGTGATCCCTACTGATCTTCGTTGTAACAGATTAACTAGGAGAGAGGCCTATCACGACCATAATTGATGTGCCATAGTCTATCCCATGGTTCGGATGTGTGGGTTACCCATCTCTACCAGACTCTCATATCTTGGACTTCGGCCATAATTTTCGGATCTTTGAGACCAAGACCCCCAATCAACTTGGTTCAGCATATGCTATCCCAGCTAACCAGAGAAAATTTGTTCTTTTCCTCTCGGCCTCCCCATATAAAATTACGTTGTAGGCTTTGGATTTCATGTAGGATAGACTTAGGGGTAGAGAGGACTAAGAATAGGTATATGGGAATCACCTGTAACACCGATTTAATTAGGACAAGCCTACTGCGGAGGTTAAGAGGTCTCAGGGTCCAGCTTGCGAGCTTCTGTTTCATTCTGTTTAGGAGTTCAAGCCAGAAGGTTCTTTTCAACTTTCACAGACCTAGGGGGATGCCTAAGTATTTTGAGGGGAAAGATCCTTTCGTGAAACCTAGGATGCAGAGGATGTTCCTCTGGGTGGTTGGGGCAGTATTAAGGAAGAAGACTTGGGATTTGTCTAGGTTTATAGTTAGACCTGAGGCCTTGGAAAAGAGAGATAAGATTTTTTTGAAGCTTCTCGCTTCTTGGATTGAAGGGTGCCCCATAAGCATGGTGTCATCAATGAATTGTCAGTGGTTCTACTAGTCCATGTTGTCCTAAAGTCAGAGGCCTCTCAGTTCCCCATTCTCTTCCTGGGTCTGAAGGAGATGGCTCAAGCCTTCTGCCATCAGAATGAAGATAAAGGGGGATAGAGGGTCACCCTATCTGATACCTCTGTACGGTTGGAAGATGCAGGTTGGAGCTCCATTCAGAAGGATTCTAAAAAAAGGAGTGGAGATTAGACCCATAACCCACTCAACCCAGCCTTAGCAAAACCCATAGGCTTCCAACATTTTGCTAATATATTGCTAGCTTAATTTGTCATAGGCATTTGCTATGTCAAGTTTGATCAACATACTTGGCTGGCAAGAGATTTCGAGGGGGTGGATGAATTCATGCACAAGGATTACCCCATCAAGGATCTAATGCCCTCTGACAAAGCCAGATTGTTTCGGGCAGATCAGGGTGGGGAGGAGGGGCTTCAGTTGATTGGTAAGCACTTTAATATTGCAGATCACATTACAGATGGCCATAGGCATAAACTTGTCTGGACTTTCAGCTCCCATTTCCTTGGGGATGAGGGATAAGAAAGTCATGTTGAAAGCTTTTAGAACCCCCTTTTTTATTCTAGATTCTTCAATAATTTTCACTACCTCTTCCATCACCATATCCCAGAAATGGTGGAAAAAATTGGAAGTGAATCCATCTGCACCAGGGGATTTTCCAAGATCCATTTGATTCACTGGTTCTTCAACTTCCTGCAGAGAAACTGGCTTGATGAGCATCTCATTATTTTCCCCAGTGACAGTGGAAGGAATTAAGCGAGTGATTTTAGCTATATCTCTCCCCCTGTCATGGTCGTCTTCACTGAGGATCTCTGAGAAATAGATGGAAAGATCCTCTTCAATCTCCCCTCTAGTTTCAATCTGGCTGCCATCCAAATTTCTAAGTTTCTGGATTCTAGAGTTGCTCATGTTTTGGATCACCGAATTATGAAAGAACTTAGTGTTATTTTTCCCATCCTGCAGCCATTTGACCTTGGATTTTTGTTTCCAGTATATGTCTTCCTACCTTTCTCTTGCCTCCAGTTGTTCCCACAGCTCTTCTCTTTTTTTCTGGATGTCTTTGTCCCATCCATCCTCCATTCCCTTCTGACTAAGGAGCTCAACTTCAGAAGTCAGTCTTTTTTTATCTTCGAAAAATGTTACCAAAGTCTTCTTTGTTCCAGGTACGAGGATTGGCCTTGAGAGTATTGAGTTTCTGTTGAAAATAGTACATTCTTGTACCTGTGGGGGGGACCATTTCCTACCACCACTGATGGACAAGATATTTGAAGTTCTTGTGTTCCATCAAGAATTGTTCAAATCTGAACGGTTTCCCTAGAGTGGAACAAGACCAATCCTAGTTAAGGCTGATAAGCCAATGGTCAGATCCTACAGTAGGGAGGAATTCATCCATGATTTCCCCCATACCATGGAATATATTCTTTGAGACCAAGAATCTATCCAAGCAGAAAGCCACTAGATGCTCTCCACCTCATTTGTTGTTCCAAGTATACCAGCCATTTCTAGTTTCCATATCCACAAAGGAGCTTTGGGTCTGGAAAACACTAAAAGCCTCTTGGTACTTATCCAGAGCTCTCCTTCCTCCCTTCTTTTCTCCAAGGTTGGCAATGAGGTTGAAATCCCCACCCATCACCCACCAACCCCCCTCCGACTGGTGTTTGGTCCAGTTGAGGAAATCAATGAAGGACTGCTTCTCAAGGAAGCTACTAGGGCCATAAACATTAACGATTTTTCCCTTCACTTTGGAATCAAGGTGTTGGAAATCATCCATGAGGGAAAACTTATGATCTCTCCAATCAATTAAATCCACCACCTGGGGGTTCCAGAAAATTGCAATCCCACCTGATTTCCCAGCAGCATCCAGGGCCATGACTTTGCTACCTTTCCAAATTTTACTTTTGATTTTTTCTAGTCCCTCACAACTACATTTAGTTTCCTAGAGGAGAATAATATCAGGGTTTTCCTGCTTAATTTTCCTGTCAAGAGTCCTCCACTTACTAGGGTTACTCCACCTCCTAATATTCCTAGAAATTAGCTTCATAAGGTAAACTTTGGAAACTTCAGAGAAGGCCGCATTGATCAGTGGGTATTGGCCTGATTCAATGAGTTTAAATCCTACTTCTACAATGTGCTACTTGTTTGTTTTTCTCCCTCTGCGTTGCTCCTCCTCTGGAGACTTCCTCTTGTTTCCTTTTTGGGGATTTTGATCTATCCCTAGATTCAGATGTGCCCTATCCTTGATTAATACTTCCTAGAGGAGCTTGATTTTTTGCCTGGGGACATAGCCTTTACCCTTATTTCCACATTCGGCTTCTATCGCATCCAGATCTAGTTCTCCTAGCTCCATTTCCTCATCCTCTTCTTCTTCAAATATTTCCATCTATTGGGTTTCCTCTCTCTTTGGGGCACTGGTATCCTTTGTTGGCTACTCCCCTTCCTCCTTGTCCTTGGGCATATCTTCTTCTGCTTTGTCTCCTAGGATAACAAATACATTTTTAGATCTGTTTTCCTTTACCTCCATGTATTTTTTGGCCTTTGATGCCCCACTGCCTCTGCTTATTTTTCTATTCTTTACTTGGGTGAAACCATCATTGTTCATGGCTCCCATCGGCCGTTGATCAGCAGAGTTAGCCATCAGAGCAATCTTGGGGCAGTTCCTTCCTAAGTGGCCATGCTGATGGTAGTTCCTACATCGAAAGGGGATCTTCTCATAGTCTATGGGCTGGATCCATTCTTCATCTTCCCAGTTAAGGCTTATGGCTTCTGGCAGCTCCTTGGACAGATCCAAGTAGATGAAGATTCTAGCAAAAGAAGTATACCTTTGGGAATTGGTTTTCTCTGTAACCTTTATGAATTCACCTATGTTATTTCCTATGTCCTTAAAGGTGTCCATATCCCAGTATTCCCCTGGCAGAGAAAAGAGGTGAATCCAAATAGGGGCAACTGTCATGTCTTCAGTTTCTGGGTTGAATTGTTCCTTCCATGGGCGGAGGTAGAGACCCACTGAGAAAAAGAAGTAGGGTCCTCCTTCCAGGTTGTGATCATGGTCCTCTTGGTTAAAGAAAATAATAGTGAAAAATCCCTTGGATCCAAGTTGCAGGTCATAGTTGCCTTTAGGGTTCCACACACTGCTAATCCATTTAACAAGATCGTTTTCTTTGGGCGAGATCCCCACAAACTTCCCGATCAGGGCTTTCTCCTTCCAAAGCTCAATCATACCCCTCACCTTCTCAGATCTAATATGGATTGCTGGGATGGTGGGGCCTTTAAGAACACAACCCCCCACCCCAGGATTTCGGTCATTTGAAGTACCGGCCTGCTTCTTGATCTCAGTTGTCACAGCCCCATTGTCAATAATGGAACCCGAAGGGCTTGTCTCCGCCATTGACCCGCCAAGAGGAGGCCGAGCATCCCTAAGAACCAGTGCACCCTTGTGCAAAGAGAGCCTAGAAGGCCCCCGCAGGTAGGCATAGTAGGAAAACCCTTAGCGTGATAGTAATCTCCCTCAAACCCTAGGATCCAGTCCTGTATACTCAACAAATATTAATCATTTGGGCATGTTGATTTAAAACTGGAAATTGCTAACAATGTAAATTCTCCTTCCTTTTGGAAAGCACTATAAATCGATATTTGGGAACATATTTATGTTTGGCATCACTGAGTTTAATACTTGGGGCATGTTGTAGTTGTGTGAAAGTTATTGTTTACATTTACACCTGATTACAAGATTCATATGACATACATTTTATTTGGCTTCGCGTGACATACATGATTACAAGATTGTGTTTATGCAGCCATAAAATCTAATTCTCAATAGTTCATTTTTACGGGTTGATAAGTGCAGCTGAGCAGAAATTAGACTCACTTCTTCCTCCCTATCAAAAGAAACTGAAGATGACAAACCTAGAGTACGTGAGTGTCTCTGGTATTACTCACTTGATAGACATAGGGATGAGTTAATGCATGAAGTATCTTGTTATATATAGGATTTTTAAAAATTGTCATATTGAAACTAAAATGAGCTGATAAATTATGAACATATAATATCAATGATTTTTCATACTGAAAATTGCATTCTTAAGTTGATGATTTTTATTGTGATTTTCATTGGAATTTGGCATACCTCGGTATTATCTATGTCCCACAGTGATACTTGGCATACATATTGATTAATTGATTTCTTCTATTATCAGTATAATTTCATAAGTTCAAGTTTAGTAGTGGAAAATTTCCCATAAACCAAATCTGAACTACATATCACTAGCTTGCAATTACATTATTGACATTGGGATTGTGTTTATACTTGGTGGAAAAACTTTGGAATCCTTTTCATCACTCTTGAAGTAAATAAATTGGAGATAGCATGCATATTGAAACATAAGAAGCGCTGCAATTTCCAACAGAAGTACATGCTATGATAGTCATATCCATTTTGTCATTGGGTTTGCTTGAGGCATACATAGTATCCAACTTTGAAATTTACACTTGATTTAATACTTCATTTCTGGAAATTGTTTTGTTCACCATGACAGTTTTATTTCCTTGATATCTACAAGAGAATCGTGTTATTTTAAGCATTTGATGAGTTTTGGAACCATTCTGGAACATAACTAATGTATACTTAACAAATCTGAATCATTTGGGCATATTAATTTAAAACTTGAAATTACTGACAATGTAAATTCTCCTTCCTTTTGGCAAGCACTATAAATAAATATTTGGAAACATATTTGTGTTAGAACTTTGGAATCACTGATTTTAGTACTTGGGACATATTGTAGTTGTGTGAAAGTCATTATTTACATTTACTCCTCATTGCAAGATTCATATGACATACATTTTCTCTAGCCTCGTATGACATACGTGATTGCAAGATTATGTTTATGCATCCACGAAATATAATTCACAATAATTTATTTTTACAGGTTGATAAGTGCAGTTGAGAAAAAATTAGAGTCACTTCTTCGTCTCTATAAAAAGCACCTGAAGATGCCAAACCTAGAGTACTTGAGTGTCTCTAGTATTACGCACATGATAGAGGTAAGCATGAGCTAATGCATGAAGTATCTTGTTTTATATAGGATTTTTAAAAATTGTCATAGTGATAGTAAAATGAGCTGATAAATTATGAACATATAATATCAATGATCTTTCAGATTGAAAATTGCATTTTTAAGTTGAATATTTTTATTATGATTTTCATTGGCATTTGTCATGCTTGGGTATTATCTTTGTTCCACAGTGATACTTTGCATACATATTGATTAATTGATTTCTTTTATTATCAGTATAATTTCATAAGTGCAAGTTTAGTATTCGAAACTTTCCCATAAACCAAATTTGAACTACATATCACTACCTCACAATTACAATACTGACATTGGGATTCTGTTTATACTTGGTGAAAAAACTTTGGAATCGTTTTCATCAATCTTGAAGTAAATAAGTTGGATATAGCATGCATATTGAAAAATAAGAAGAGCTGCAATTTCCAACAGCACTACATGCTATGAAAGTCATATATGTTTTGTCATTGGGTTTGCTTGAGGCATACATACTATGCACCTTTGAAATTTACACTTGATTTAATACTTCATTTCTGGAAATTGTTTTGGTCACCTTGACAGTTTTATTTGCTTGATATCTACAAGATAATCGTGTTATTTTAAGCATTTGATGAGTTTTAGAACCATTATGGAACATAACTACAATATACACAACAAATCAGAATCATTTGGGCATATTGATTTAAAACTGGAAATTACTGACAGTGTAAATTCTTCATCCTTTTGGAAAGCACTATAAATTGATATTTGGAAACATATTTGTGTTTGGCATCACTGAGTTCAGTACTTGGGCATATTGTAGTTGTGTGAAAGTCATTGTTTACATTTACACCTGATTGCAAGATTCATATGACATACATTTTCTTTGTCTTTGTATGACATACGTGATTGCAAGATTCAGTGTTTTTGCAGCCATAAAATCTAATTCACAATAATTTATTTTTATAGGTTGATAGGTGTAACTGAGCAGAAATTAGACTCACTTCTTCCTCCCTATCAAAAGTAGCTGAAGATGCCAAACCTAGAGTAATTGAGTGTCTCTAGTATTACTCAATTTATAGAGGTAAGCATGAGTTAATGCATGAAATATCTTGTTGTACATATGATTTTAAAAAAAATTCATAGTGATACTAAAATGAGCTGATAAATTATGACCATACAATATGAATGATTTTTCATACTGAAAATTCCATTCTTAAGTTGAATTTTTTTTTTGTGATTTTCATTGGCATTTGGCATACCTGGGTATTATCTCTTTCCCACAGTGATACTAGGCATACATATTTATTAATTTATTACTTCTATTATCATTATAATTTCATAAGTGCAAGTTTAGTATTGGAAAATTTCCCATAAAGCAAATCTGAATTATATATCACTACCTTAAAATTATAGTACTGGCATTCGGATTGTGCTTATACTTCATGCAAAAACTTTGGAATCCTTTTCATCACTCTTGAAGTAAATAAATTGGACATAGAGTGCATATTGAAACATAGGAAGAGCTTCAATTTCCAACAATAGTACATGCTATGACAGTCATATCCATTTTGTTGTTGGGTTTGCTTGAGGCATAAATACTATTCACCTTTGAAATTTACACTTGATTTAATACTTCATTAATGGAAATTGTTTTGGTCACCTTTACATTTTTATTTCCTTGATATATACAAGAGAATTGTGTTAGTTTAAGCATTTTAGGAGTTTTGGAATCATTCTGGAACATAACTACTGTATACTCAACAAATCTGAATCATTTGGGCATATTGATTTAAAACTGGAAATCACTGACAGTGTAAATTCTCCTTCCTTTTGGAAAGCACTATAAATCAATATTTGGAAACATATTTGTATTTGGAATCATTGATTTTAGTACTTTGGGCATATTGTAGTTGTGTGAAATTTATTGTTTACATTTACACCTGATAGCAAGATTCGTATTACATACATTTTCTTTAGCTTCATATGACATACGTGATAGCAAGATTCTCTTTATGCATCCACAAAATCTGATTCACGTTAGTTTATTTTTGCAGGTTGATAAGTGCAGCTGGGCAAAAATTAGACTCACTTCTTCCTCCCTATCAAAAGGAGCTGAAGATGCCAAACCTAGAGTACTTGAGTGTCCATGGTATTACTCACTTGATAGAGGTAACCATGAGTTAATGCAGGAAGTTTCTAGTTCTATATAGGATTTTTAAAAATTGTCAAAGTGACACTGAAATGAGCTGATAAATTATGAACATATAATATTAATGATTTTTCATACTGAAAATTGCATTCTTAAGTTGAAGGTTTTTGTTGTGATTTTCATTGGCATTTGGCATACCTGGGTATTATCTCTGTCCCACAATGATACATGGAATACATATGGATTAATTGATTTCCTCTATTATCAGTATAATTTCATAAGTGCAAGTTTAATATTGGAAACTTTTCCATAAACCAAATTTGAACTACATATCACTACCTTGCAATTACAATACTAACATTGGGATTCCGTTTATAGTTGGTGCAAATAATTTGGAATTATTTTCATCACTCTTGAAGTAAATCAATTGGAGATAGCGTGCATATTGAAACATAAGAAGAGCTGCAATTTCCAACATCCATACATGCTATGACAATCATATCCATTGTGTCATTTGGTTTGCTGCATAGATACTATGCACCTTTGAAATTTACACTTGATTTAATACTTCATTTCTTGAAATTGTTTTGGTCATCTTGTGAGTTTTATTTCCTTGATATCTACAAGAGAATCGTGTTATTTTAAGCATTTGATGAGTTTTGGAACCATTGTGGAACATAACTACTATATACTCAACAAATCTGAATCATTTGGGCATATTGATTTAAAACTGGAAATTAATGACAGTGTAAATACTCCTTCCTTTTAGCAAGCACTATAAATCGATATTTGGAAACATATTTTTTTTTGGTATCACTGAGTTTAGTACTTGGGGCATGTTTTGGTTGTGTGAAAGTCATTGTTTACATTTACACCTGATTGCAAGATTCATATGACATACATTTTCTTTGGCTTCGTTTGACATACGTGATTGAAAGACTCTATTTATGCAACCATAAAAGCTAATTCACAATAGTTTATTCTTATAGGTTGATAAATGCAGCTGAGGAGAAATTAGACTCATTTCTTCCTCCCTATCAAAAGTAGCTGAAGATGCCAAACCTAGAGTACTTGAGTGTCTCTGGTATTACTCACTTGATAGAGGTAAGCATGAATTAATGCATGAAGTGTCTTGTTGTATATAGGATTTTAAAAAATTGTCATAGTGATACTAAAATGAGCTAATAAATTATGAACATATAATATCAATGATTTTTCATACTGAAAATTGCATTCTTAAGTTGAAGATTTGTATTGTGATGTTCATTGGCATTTGGCATACCTGGGTATTATCTCTGTCCTACAGTGATATTTGGCATACATATTGATTAATTGATTGCTTCTATTATCAGTATAATTTCATAAGTGCAACTTTAGTATTGGAAACTTTCCCATAAACCAAATCTGAACTACATATCACTACCTTGCAATTACAATACTGACATTGGGATTGTGTTTATACTTGGTGCAAAAAATTTGGAATATTTTTCATCAGTCTTGAAGTAAATAAATTGGAGATAGAATGCATATTGAAACATAATAAGAGCTGCAATTTATAAAGAGAAGTACATGCTAAGATAGTCATATCCATTTTGTCATTGGGTTTACTTGAGGCATACATACTATGCACCTTTGAAATTTACACTTGATTTAATACTTCATTTCTGGAAATTGTGTTGGTCACCTTGATAGTATTATTTCCTTGATATATGCAAGAGAATCATGTTATTTTAAGCATTTGATGAGTTTTGGAACCATTATGGAACATAACTACTGCATACTCAACAAATCTTAATCATTTGGGGATATTGATTTAAAACTGGAAATTGCTGATAGTGTAAATTTCCCTTCCTTTTGGAAAGCACTATAAATCGATATTTGGAAACCTATTTGTTTTTTGAACCATTGAGTTTAGTACTTAGGGCATATTGTAGTTGTGTGAAATTTATTGTTTACATTTACACCGAATTGCAAGATTCGTATGACATACATTTTCTTTGGCTTCGTATGACATACGTGATTGAAAGATTCTATTTATGCAGCCATAAAATATAATTCACAATAGTTTATTTATTTTTACAGGTTGATAAGTGCAGCTGAGTAGAAATTAGACTCACTTTTTCCTCCCTGTCAAAAGCAACTAAAGATGCCAAACCTAGAGTTCTTGAGTGTCTCTGGTATTACTCACTTGATAGAGGTATGTGAGTTAATGCATGAAGTATCTTGTTGTATATAGGATTTTTAAAAATTTTCATAGTGATACTAAAATGAGGTGATAAATTATGAATATTTAATATCGATGTTTTTTCATACAGAAAATTGCATTCTTAAGTTGAAGATTTTTATTGTGATTTTCATTGGTATTTGGCATGCCAGGGTATTATTTCTGTCCCACAGTGATACTTGGCATACATATTGATTAATTAATTGCTTGTATTATCAGTATATTTTCATAGTGCAATTTTAGTATTGGAATTTTTCCCATAAACCAAATCTGAACTGCATATCACTACCTTGCATTTATAGTGTGACATTGGGATTGTGTTTATACTTGGTGCAAAAACTTTGGAATCCTTTTCATTACTCCTGAAGTAAATAAATTGGAGGTAGCATGCATATTGAAACATAAGAAGAGCTGCAATTTCCAACAGTAGTACATGCTATGATAGTCATATCCATTTTTTCATTACGTTTGCTTGAGGCATACATACTATGCACCTATGAAATTTACACTTGATTTAATACTTCACTTCTCAAAATTGTTTTGGTCACCTCGACAGTTTTATTTCCTTGATATCTACAAGAGATTCATGTTATTTTAAGCATTTGATGAGTTTTAGAACCATTGTGGAACATAACTACTATGTACTCAACAAATATGAATCATTTGAAACCGGAAATTACTGATAGTGTAAATTCACCTTCCTTTTGGAAAGCACTATAAATTGATATTTGGAAACATATTTGTGTTTGGAATCCTTGAGTTTAGTACTTGGGGCATATTGTAGTTGTGTGAAAGTCATTGTTTACATTTACACATTTCCTTTGGCTTCGTATGACATACGCGATTGCAAGATTTGGTTTATACAACCATAAAATCTAATTCAAAATATTTTATTTTTACAGGTTGATAAGTGTAGTTGATAAAAAATTAGACTCACTTATTCCTCCCTATCAAAAGTAGTTGAAGATGACAAACCTAGAGTACTTGAGTGTCTCTGGTATTGCTCACTTGATAGAGGTAAGCATGAGTTAATGTATGAAGTATCTTGTTGTATATACCATTGCATAATGGTTTTTTATTTCTTGTAAACAAAATAACTGCATGAAAGATGATGCATTAATGTGTTTTGAATCCTGATTGTTCTAAATTCTTAATTTGAATTTGTTAGATTAGATTTTCTTATTTTGCACATCAACCTTGTTATTGTTGTTAGCTATTGAGCATTATAAATATTTTGCTTCATTGTTTTTCTATTGAGATTTTTTTATTGGATTTTGCAGGAGTGAACTTAACTAAGTGGGCTATTGAGTATGAAGAGCTTGTTGTTGAGGCTTTCAAGATGTTAATTGAAGCTATCACGGGATCTAAGTATGGCTTAGCAACCATGTACAAGTGGGATGGTTTAACTATTGTAATATTTTTCAAAGTCTTTGATGTACTAGATGGTTTTCATGTAAAGTTATATGGAGATAGTTTTTTAGAAAAGTCATATTTATTGTAATACTTGACATTTCATATATATAATATAATTTGTGCTGTTTAAAACTTATATGGTTGTACATTATATTATTTATAAGTGTTGTAATTAACTAATTAATGTGGCATTTTATAATTCATATGTGTATTAGATGATGATAAATAATGGATGATTTTTTTTAAAATTTAAACATAATATCATATGAAAAATTTATATTGATTAATAATGGACACCATTAGAACTACTAAAATATAATAACCATGCATAAAATGACTAAAAATAGCTAAATTATTCACTAATAAATGAGATTAATGACCAAAATTCGCATATAAAATGACCAAAAATTAAGAGATACGTGACCAAACAATGAGATATAAATGAGCAAAACAATGACAAAAATTTGCATATCAATGACCAAAAAACAATTTTGGTGGTTAATTTACGGTCTTTTATTACGCGACTAAATTTGGTCATATTTTGGTTTTTCATGTAGTCATTAATTTGGTCATAAATGTAGTCATATAGTTTGTTATTGATTCAAATATATGACCAAATTAACAACCAAATATATGACCAAATTAATGACCAATTGACAAGTTATAAATGACAAAAAAAAATGATCAATTTTGGTCACGTAATAAAAGACCGTAAATTAGCCACCAACGATTGTCAAACCAAAAGTGGTCATTGATATGCGGACTTTGGTCATTTTTTGGGTCACTAATCTTCATTTTCTACTAGTGTATCCCTCCCTAAGAGGGAGTGTTAATTATACAACATCAAGAGTCATTCTCCATGAGACTTGTGTTGTATCAAGTCTAGAACTTATTTTGTATCAAATCTTGAACTTATGTTGTATTAAGCTTAGAAACCTATCCACAAGCCTTGTGTTGTATCAAGTATGGAACTTATGTTGTATTAAGTTCAAAAACTTATGTTGTAATATGTTAAGAGCTTGTTTTGTATCAATCTATGATGTTTAGGTCATCATAGATTTTTATAATATGATCTATGTTGTATTAAGATTAGGATCATGTGTTGAATCAATATTGAAACCTTGTGTTGTATCAAGGTAGGAGAATTTTGTTGTATCAAGTATGGAACTTATGTTGTATTAATTTCAGGAGTCATGTATTGTATCAAGACTAGCATTGTGTCCTATCAATACCATGAATTGTGTTGTATCAACTCATGAGGATATAGTATGTGATTTATGGCTAGTCATGGTCACCAGGTGCTATAAGTCTCCTTTAGGGATTATTACCCCTAAAGTGATTTACTTTAGCATATGCCTATATGACTTGGAGTAATACATATGATCATAGGTTCTGAACAATTCTTCCAAGTATGACATGATAAAGATGATTATCTAATTAAACACATATGGACCATGTAGAATTTAATTTGGTAAATGACATGAGAATAGAGATAGAGTAGGGATTTGAATTTCTTATATCATACCTCAAGTGAACTCAAATTGTAAAGACATCACTTAAGTCTAAGTTGTGGAAGACAAGTTTCAGTTAATTAAGGAATATACTCCCTGGTTTATGAAAATTGTTTGTTTTGTATGATATTGATTGTGAAGCACTAAAGACATTCAGTTAAACTCCTAACTAATGATAATGCAGATAGTTAATCAATTCACAATTAGTTCAATCAACTCAAATTCAGTTGAAGGTAGTTAACACCAGCGAATTAATGGAGGTCGCATATCTTCAATGTGGGAGATAATTACGAGGTGACAACTTGGCATCAAGTCAAGGAAAGCAGAATAGGTATTGTATGGACAATGCAGAATGTGCTAAAAAGGCATGCAACCACGTGCTACCTCTCACTGTATGAATTAATAATCTTGTTATTAGAATGTTATGCACTTGACAAGACCGAGAGTGTATTTCGTTGAATCTCTATTCTTTACTGATTCTTAGACATTACTTATTAGGAAATATTCAAGTGTTGTAAGATCATTCTCTACAATTATCTATCATACTCAAAGGATTGTTTGTTGTCTTTTTCATGCTTCGTATTTGGAGGGTTTTTCCAAGGTACAACATGTGCCCTAAAGATTCAATAATTTGTGTGTTTGAATTGTTTATGACATCTACATGCAATGGATTTGTTTATCAAAAGTTTTAAAGTTCAAATATCTTCAAATTTTCTCAAACATTGAAAGGCCCATGTAATTTGGTAGATGGATTCTTCGTTATTTGGATGTCAATGACAGTATTTGGTGCAGCAAGCAGATGAGCAAGAAAGAAAGAATGGAAGTGTTAGAGGATGAAGAAATAGATGGTGATGGTAAAGTCACTATGAGACACATGAAAAAAATATTGTAATGGAATTGAAACTTTGTAATTGCATGTAAATGAGCATATGGATGTAAGCCCCGGTAAGGAAGGAATACCCTTGGTATCTCACTGGTAAATTCGGTAGAAATACCAAGGTGATAAGGGGATGTATATGAGATCCCTAAGTCAAGAATAAAGGGAGGATAATTAGGGTAAACCTTGACTCGAAAATTAGTGAAAGGAAATTTAGGTCTAACACATGGTTTTTGGCACATGGTTTCTTGTAGACAAGGCCCAATAGATTGCATGTAAATAAGTATTTATAAGGCTCGATGAGGCTCCATTGTAAAGTGTCCTCGAGGTTAGAGTTGGCTAGCTCTCTTGTCCGAGTCGATCGTTTTTTACCATGTAATGAAGATATTCGTTGGTGCTGGTTTTTCCCTCTATGGGAATTTTCAAGGTAAATTATGTGTCTATGTGTATGATTCTTGTGTATTGATTTTTCTCTTGCATATTACTGCATTATTTTCGTTTTTGTCCTAAAACACTAAAATCCTTAGATCATAGTCGTTCAATCCTTTAAGTAGGTTTGCTCACATGCAATACTATGGGGCAATACCATGACACCAAAAACTATGAACTATACGTACATTTGACTCTTTAACAAAGTCAAGTTTACCTATAAATCCCCCTTTAAACTTGACTTGAGGTAATAGCCAATCCATGACAAAGTTTTATCCAGGCATCAAATTACAGCATGACCCTTTATTATGTCTAACTAAATCAAACAACGACCCAATCGAAAACCAACCATACTATATCTATTCATATCCATTCTTCAAAACCAATCTAGTTAAAGCATGGCCAACCTAACCATCACCCACTACACACAAGTTAATAAACCCTAGCTATAAGAACTTCTCAACATACGGAGATATGAAAATCGACATGGCATACGTCATACTCAATATGAAAATCGACATGACATGAGACATACTTAATGTTCTTGTTCTATTATAAGCATAAAACATTTATGAAAATGCAAAAACAATTCTCACATGGAGGTAAAAAGTGTGCTTGAAGTATGCCCAATCGAAATTGACTGCTTGTTTTGAAAGATGCATGTCAGTAGAACTCGCCATAGTAATTTACATAATGAAAAAGTTTCTTTGCTTTTAATATCGCCTACCATTATTAACTCTCGCATCAAAGCTTACCATCAATTCATTACTTTGTTTTGGGAAGTCAACTATTTGATTTGAGAATCACAAATGATGTTGTACACTACGCATCACACCGGGTTAAACTTAATGTTTGCAAAAATGGATATGGATCACCCATTACATCATTCAATCTAGGCCCCGAGAACCCTCAACTTATGTCCACGTGAGAGGCTTAAGTGATGGCAACAATCCACTTGTGTCAATCTGTGAAGCCCAAGTGATGGCAACAGTTTTCCCATATCAAACAAGTTATCTGTGCATGTGGTTTCCAATGTTGTACATCGCTATTTATACAATCACAAATAACTATTGTTGTTATAAATACAGTTCGTATGTTGGAAGTAGTACGAAAGTCATAATGCCATAGGTTGAACCAATGAGACAATATTCATATCCATGGACAATATTAATATGTGTGTTTCGACGAATAAAGAGATTGTCACCTGTACCATATAACATTTAAGCGAGATTTGAAAGTTTCTTATAGAATGTGGGTTAATCCAATTTCAAGTATAATAAGAAAATATTGTTTGTTGGTGTCACTAGTCCTAATGCAACTGCCTTTGAGAAGTAATTGCATTCAATACAATTAACTATTTCTTGATTCAATTGCACGTGTTAACGCTCCCAATCTGCAGAAAGCTGAGTAGTCAGCGCAATAGAGTAGTAGATTCGATTTTCTAGGGTTTTCCACTGACTTAGTTGTTGTGTTAGTAACGTCTAGTTCGCAGTATTTAGTCCTCGTTTATGAGATAGATTTAGAGCTCTTCGGTGCGAATATGGCATTTCCTTTTCTGACCGCAAAGAGACATAAATCTAGTGAAGAAAATAGTAGAACTGGTAAGTCTAAATGAATCATAGATGCACTCTTCTGTTGCATTTTACGAGCATTAAAAAAAATCCATTCAACTTTAATTTTAATAACATAATTAGAGGAACATTTAATCATAATGTTGAAGATGCTTATAATAAACCAATAAAATAATAATCATTCCCCTAGAAATTTGTTCTTACCTCAAGAAACATGTCATGTATTTTCACTAGCTCAATATCAACAAGCCTCTGAAGTAAGACGATAAGAAGAACAATCTTCTCTTCTTCCCTATCAAGCAACTATCCGATATCCAACCTCCTTAAGGATTTAAAAGTCGCCACTATGTCAAAAAATATTTGTGCGGACATATTAATACATAAATCCATTTTCAACCCACTCAAATTGCTTCCGTTCTGCATTTCTAGTTTAAAAACTGTATAGGAAAGCTCATGAAACAGGACCCTATTCACCCTTAGATCAATTATCATGGATACCTCCATAGTTCTATGTTTTAAGCAGTTGATTCTTAAATCCTAATAGTCCTATGTTTCGCGCAGAGATGGAAGGCCTCTGCAGGCCAGTGCAAAAATTCATTTCAAGTGTTTGCAAAAGAGGTAAATGAGAAGTAATGTAGGATTTTCACTCATTTGTTAATTCTATATTGGATATAACACACAATGAGATGGTTGAACCCAAGGAAATGGGTTGGAATATGTATGTGAATGTAAATGGAGAATGTGAGCCTTGTGAGAAAAGAGTAAAAGGTGTGATTTTCTTTGTTGTGGAATAATTGAGATTAAGTTGTTGGACATTCATGAAGGCTTCATATTGCACCCATTTACAGATAATTTCATGTTTAAATTTACATTGGTTATCAACTACACAACGTTGGGTTCTCTTAGTGTCATTGAAAAGATGAAAGGCCTCTAAACCATGATAGTGCAAGGCCATAATGTTGGAAATTGTAATCTCTACCATTTATATCGATAGTCGATCTAGTGTGACCATACCCGACACAAGATATGGAGAGACTGTGAGATAGGAAAGAGAGTATAACTTCCATAATGTACCTAGTTGATAACCAATGGAAATTACCTGCAAAAGTGTATGAAAAGGGGTGCAATATGCAACCTCCATGAATGCCTAACTACTCAATCTCATCCATTCCATGGAACAGGAAATACCACCTCCTTTCCTTTTCTTCTGTACTCCTCTCATAGGGATCACGCTCTCTAGTTACATTCTCACCTATATTCCAACCCGTCTCTCCGGGTTCAACCATATTATTACCTTTACCTTCTAAGAAATAGAATTGATAGATGAACGAATACTTTGTTTTGCTTCTCATTGTGAGCCTCTGCAAACAATTGAAATGGCTTTTCGAATGGCATTATGACACAGGATTAAACAATAAATTGCCCCAAACATAGAACTATTGAGGCATCCATGAAAAGTGATCTAAGTGTGCACGGGGTATTGTTTCATGAGCTTTCCTATGCGGTTATCAAACTAGAAATGCAGAATGGAAGCTATTTGATTGGATTGAAATTGGATTCAAGTATTAATTTGTGGGAACACATTTTTCTTTAACATAGTGGGGAATTTCAATGTTTTGAGGAAGCTGGGTATTGGCATATGGCAGTTGCTTAAAATGGAACAATAGATGGTTCTTCATCTTATTATCCCACTTCAGAGGCTTCCTGATCTCGAGCTGCTGAAAATACTTGATATGTTTGTTCAAGTAAGAAAATAATTTTTAGGGTAATGATTATTATTTTCTTGGTTTATTATAAGCATCTTCCACATTATTATCAAATCTTCTTCCAATTCTGTAATTGAATCAATTAAAAAAGAGTCACAATCAATACAATTACATGCATTAGTACGAATCAAGTAGCTTAAATATTTAATGATTCTTAAAACCACTTAACTTGTGGATGGTGAAAAATGATACACGACAAGCTAAATATCACAAACAAATATAACATGTTTGTGAGTTGTTCATGCCTTAGTTAGATATTATCATAGATTCAAGTTATCCATGCACAATCTTTCTCTTTCTATATATATATATATAAATAAATTTGGATTTGTTCATCATAAAATCGATATAAATAGTACTGCAATATGGGATAGTGGAGATAATCTTCCATCCGAAATTAAAAATAGAAAAAATAATATCCAATCTAACACCTTTGATGTAATTATTCATGTGTTCGTGTTTTATTTATAAAATGGATAGCTATTATACAAAAACAAACAATAAAATTTTATTAAATAAAATAAGATCAATAAAATTTTATTACATAAAATTTATTTATTATTAATAATATGATAATTTTACTTCTAAACATGTAATCTTTTATTTAGTAAAATTATAATGTTCAAAAGGAAAGATATGATAGGAAAAAAATCCCTGTAACTCTTTAATATGTTGCCAGTATAACACAAAAACTAAAAAAATATTTGTATACATGAAAATAGTTTTACATCCTAATACTTTTCATCACAAGTAAGTTGGGATAAGCTTGGACATGACTCCACTTCAACCAACCCACAATTTAATAAAGTAGAGTTTTGAATATGACTTTGATGAGAAGTTATTCCATGGTAACAAACTTTTACACGATGAAATGTGAAATATTCTCCATTTCTTTCACAAACAGTAATGTTTTAAAATCATTCACATAAGTAATTATACTTGCAAGCAACACATAAAAATTATAGGTTTATATTTATCCTAACAAAATAGATAAGCTACACGTGTGTACACATAGACTTCGAAATTTACTTCTAGATTCCTTTTTTACCATTAATTTATAAACTATATATACACACTTAATATGCCTTTTCTTGGAAGCTATAGAGCGATATTAAAAAGTGAAATTAATTTCTACCTAAAAGTTTGAAATCACTATTTGTCTACTTCAATATGGTAAGACATGGACTCCATATCTTAATTGATATGCTAACAATATTGCACTTCTATGGGCTTTGAAAGAGCGAGTGGAGTTTTGACTACATCATCTTGTAATTAATATTTCCAAGAGTACCCTTTAATCATAAGTAAATGGGGATTATTAAAACAAATTGTCACAAAATATTTCAAAGATGGAACATTTTCTATGCATGCCATAATTCATTGTACAAAATTTGTTACTCCTAAACAAATTTACAAATACTAGAATGTGTCCATTTTCAATGGTTTTGTAAAAATGTTCACCAGCTCATATTCACACCTACAAAATTATAAACAAAGTTCTATTTGTTATTTACCAATTCTCTAATAAAATTATACTGTGTGTCAACATGTTTGGTTCTCTTATGGAACACTTGATTCTTTAACAGTCCAATGGATGAACTATTGTCATAGTAAATGGTTGTGGGTTTTGTCTAGAGTTACGAGAAGTCTCCTAACATCCTCCACATCCAAATGGCTTGACATCTAACACTTGCTGCTATGGCATAATCCACTTCTACTAAAGAACAAGTTACAATGGGATGTTTGTTTGAATCTCATGATACAAAGTCTGCAAGAAAATGAAATGTATAACGAGATGTGATTTTCCTTTTATGTATACCTCCTCCATTATTGCTATTAGTTTATCCAATAAGACAGTTTTTTTTTAAAAGTTGAATACAAAATTCAAAAATCCTTTAAGCCACTTACATATCTCAAAATTATTTTGCATGCTTGTGAATGAGATCCTTTTGGTGACTACATAAACCTTGAGATCATACTTAGTCCATACATGATGTATGGCCTTGTTGTAGTAAGATACATAGGGATTCCTACCATCCTTTTAAACATCGTAGGTGATATGTTTGACCCATTATCATCCTTCATCGATTTCAAACATGTTATAACTGGTGTTGGGATTGCTTTGCAATTAGCCATATTAAATCTTTTCAAAAACTCATTTGCATAATTGGATGATGATACAACTATACCATTTTCATATTGTTGGATTGCAATGCTCATAAAATACTTCATTAGCCCCAAATAAGTAATTTCAACTTTGCTCTCCATGACTAATCTAAAATCATATATGCCAAAGTCACAACTAAATATTAAATCATCTACATAGCGGCAAACAATTAACATGTCACCTTTCTTATCGAATTTGATACATCGTGTTGGTTCATATTCACTTCTCTGAAATCCATTTTGAATAAGAGATGAATCAATGTAGTTGTACCTACCTCTAGGAGCTTACTTTATTTCATACAATGTTTTTTTCAATTTGTAGACTTCATTTTATTGTCTTGGAACCCCATAGCCTTGTGGTTGTTCAAGATCCACTTCCTCCTCCAAATAACCATTTAAAAATGCATATTTAACATCCATTTGATTGAAACATGTCATTTTTTTGTGCATGGCTAGGGACAAAACTATACTAACTCTGTCCATTTATGCAACAAGAGAAAAAGTTTCATTGAAGTCTATGTTAGGCTACTGTGTGAACCCTCTTGCAACCAATATTTCCTTGTGTTTTTTCACATTTCCATCAACATATTGCTTGGTCTTATAAATCCATTTGACACTAATTACATCATTTCAATATTGTGTACATTTACCGACTCCCATGTTTGATTCTTCTCAATGCATTCTAATTCTTCATCCATTGCTTGTGCCCGTACATCATCTTCAACAACTTATTCAAATGTTAGAGGACCATATATTTGAGAAAATAATGCAAACTGTGAGAATGAATTGGGTGCACTGGCCTCATATATATATGTCACACAAACTTCTTGTTTTGTGTGGTAGTAAACTTTATGATGCCTTGCACCACTTGATGTAGTTGGTGCACTCTTGGTGTGCTTGCTCGTGTGACTTGAGCTACGTCTTTTGTCAAAGTACCTTGTACTAGAACATGCCGTGATGTCTTGGAAGTGGATGATTCTATGACATTTTGAATCACATGTGGTATTTGAACCACTTCCTCTTTGATGTCATCATGTTCAACATACAACACAACTTTTACATTGTTATCTATAGTTCAATCCCATGCTTTATTTTCAACAAAGTGAACATTTCAACTAATAATTACATTCCTTGTAACAGGGTCATATAGTTTATATGGTTTTTTATCTTTTGAATAACCAAAAAAAAAACATTTCTATCCCTTATTGTATAATTTCTTTCTAAGCTCATCTCGAATATGAGCATATGCAACACAACAACAAAAATTTAAATGAGAAACATTGTGTTTTATACCTATCCAATCTTCTTGAAGTATTTTTTTCTTAACACTCTTCATTAGACACCGGTTCATGATGTATACAACAGTTTCTATTGCCTCATCCCAATATTCATTAAGAAAATTCTTGGTTGTCATCATGTTTTGTACCATATCCCTAATAGTTATGTTCTTCTTCCAAGGAACATCGTTCTGTTGAGGTGTATACTATGTAGTGAATTTCTTGTGTATTTCATGGGTCTTGCGAAAATTTAGAAATTAATTTGAGACAAATTCACCGCCTGTCTCGGTCCTTAAGGTCTTGATGTTGTATCCACTTTTATTTTCCACATGAAAGACACTTTTCACCACCACGTAAGTTGAGATAAGCTTAGTCATGAATTTGAGTCAACTTTGGAAAGATTGCAATATTGAGAAACTTTAAGAAAGTAAAATTTTCAATATGACTTTGGCACAGAGTTACTCAAGGGTGTGTTCCAGAAGTTGAGGGACCTTTAGATACAATCCTACTTTTTGGAAAAAATCTCATGATACATAAAAACACAAAGTGCTCACATTATGTAATGCTTGGTTTGGTTAATATCAATCCTTGCATGTCATATGACATGTAGGTTAGGCTAGGAAAAACACACATGCATTTTACAGTTACAAATCACACAAACATTTTATGGTTACAAAACGCGTACGCGTTTTGGAGAAGCAAAACACGCATGCGTTTGGAGAAGCAAAACATACACGCATTTTGGAGAAGCAAAACCTGCATGCATTTTAGAGACAATAGCAAAAAAAATTGGTTTTAGTGCATGGCTAGGGAAATGAATAAAAACAACAGTTTGCATCATCAAGACTTAGGACCGATAGTAATATTTTAGCATCATTAAGAACAACATCTCAAACAACCATGCCTAACCTCGCAAGAGGATAATTTTTCTTTGTGTTGTAATATGGGCACCATTAGGAGGTTTTAATAACTAAGTATGGGTCATAGTCCCTTGAGCATGATCGAGGGAGGAAACTAACGAATTATGTCCTAAAGGTAGCTTTTAAGCCTTGAGGTCCATGAACAAGGCATTGAACCTGCACATAGGACCTCTGTATGTGATATTTTGCATCTAAGAGAGAATATGCAATCCATTAGAATTATGCTAGCACTAGAAATATATCCATAGATATGGTTGAGGAAGGAAACCTAGTCCTTGGGACCTAAAAGAATCATATAGACATACAGGGCGAAGAACAACACCTCAAACAAACACATGCGATCTCTTAAGTGTATCCTCAACCTTTAAGCTGGGATATGGCCATGATTAGGAGTTTTTAGAATTAGATATGGAGGATAAATTGTTAATCATGGTTGGTACATAAAGCTTTAATTTTAGGTTGTAAACCAGATTTTAGGGTTCAAGGTCCATGAACGACACCTTGAATCACCATAGATGACCACTCATGTTGATAGATTTTTTTTAATGGGAATATGGGAACAATTAGGGGTTTCTAAGTACTATTTATGTGTCTTGCGACCTTAGAGATAATAAGGGAGGAAACTTATACCTTAACCCCTGAAAGATGATTCTATCCATCTCGAGACAAGAATGATGTATTAAATAACCTTAATAGATCATTCCATGGTTTCATTTACCTTGAAATGGGGATACTAGTTCCATTAGAACATTTTTAGCACTAATTATAGATATTAGGCCCCTTCACATGGGTAGGGGGAAGCACTTGGTCCTTAGGCCTTAAAGGAAGTTGTTAACCATTTAGGGCCAAACTTGATGCATCCAACCACCACACATGACATTGAAAGTGAATCATTTGAATCTTAATTAGGATATGCATTTGATCATCATTTTTTGAGCACTAGGTATGCATCTCAAGGCCATGGACATGGTCACGGGAGGAAACTATGGCCTTAGGCCCTAAATAAAGCTTCTAGGAATCTAGAAATAGGAATGATGCCTTAAAAAATCACACATGGAATCTCATAGATATATTTTGACTATGAATATGGATGTTAGTAGAATTAGGTGATTTTGAGTAGCAAGTATGGGACCTCTGAGACATGATTGAGGGAATATGCTCGTTCCTTAGGACATAATGGAATATTTGAGGCACCCATGTTAATTAACAATTCCTTGAAGAACCACAAATGACCTACTCAAGGTATGATTAGTCTCCAAGAAACTATGCACATGCCTTTAAAAGAATTTGAGCATTAGATATGTGTATTAAGGCCTCAACATGGTCAAGGGAGGAAATCGAAGAATCATTCCCTAAATAATAATTTTGGAATCTATGGATACACATGTGCCTTACTCACTATCCCTCTATACCTTACTCATTGGCCCTCTCGACCTTTGTATTTCCATCTATCACTATCTCTATGTGTATCTGTGTGTGTCTTTACCCCTTCTCTCTCTCCCAACCTCCCTCTCTTTCTCTATATATCTATGTGCATGTGTGTCCCTCCCTCACTCCCCATCTCTCAAAACCTATCTCCACATTATTTATATCTCCCTCACTATCCCTCCCCCTTCCCTCTCTCTCTTTGTTTCAAACACTCCCCCCTCCTCTCTCTCCCACAAAATCTCTCTCTATATGTGTGTGTGTGTTTGTGACCCTTCCTTATTTTCCCTTTCTCATAACCTCTCTCCACCTTCACCATACCTCCCTCACTATCCCTCCCTCCACCAAGCTCTCTCTAGCACTCACCCATCCCCTCTCTCTCTCTATCTCTCACCCCCCTCGGCTCTCTCTTTGTGTGTGCGTGTGTGTGTGTGTGTGTCCCCCTTCCCCTCTTCTCTCTTTATATATGGGCTCATCCACAATCGTGGACTCCTTTAAAGACACGTTAGATGCCACATAATACTAAAAAAACATGGAACCTCTGACTTTAGGTGATAATTAGGGGTACTTCCCTTATGTATTTGAAGATGAAGTAAAAATACAAAAGATAGGTAATTGAATCAGCTTTCATAATATATAACATTTATGCAGAAAAATGTGCGTAAATGATTAGAAGATTAGTTTCCGTGAAATTGGTTTTTCAAAATTTCAACACATCATAACATATATGTTTGTGTGGGTGCAACAATATATCAGGTAAATCATGTCAATTTTGTATAAAATCTTGCAGAAATGTAAAGGACATATGGCCCTAGGGCAACACTATTTATTCAGATTGTTTCATGAATTTTTATTATTATTAATTATTAAAGTCAGAAAAACTTGAAATGAAAACGTTCTGTGCAAGTGCAACACTTTAGAGGAAAAAATTAATGAAATCCTTGATTTATATATATAATATTGTATAGCTTGCTCTCTTCTAGTGCACCATATAGTTTTCTTGGAAAATGGTGAAGGAAATCAAAAGTTAGTATAAAAAACAATCGATGTATCTATTTTTGAAAACTAACCTATGTCATTTAGAAAAATAAAATAAATAATTAAAACATACATTTGAAGGAAAATATTTCATATTCAGAATCATAAGATGGTACTCTACAATATTCTAAATTTTCATAAAAAAACACTGCGTTTATGAAAACAAAACACGCCATTCAAACTGAGCATATTGATAGAACTCCAAAAGACGGGAAATAGCCTTGGTTTTTTTCCTAGCCAATAGTTTTGGTAGTCCAAAGCTAATTACGAACATAATGCCAAACCTTATTTATGTCAAGTTTTGAAATTTTTAAAACATGCATATGCGTTATAGATTATTCATATCGTATATGCACTATATCACATATACAAATCATATCGCATATGCGATATAGCACATATGTGAATCATATCATATATGCATTATAACGCATATGCCTTTTTGCTTAACTAATTTGGTACGAGAGTAAAAAAGAGTAATGACATCCTTATCCCATTATAATACCACTTAGACTCCAAATATTCCATCCAGATGATCTATGGGGTGACTCATGGCCCAACATTACATTGGTTAAGAGGGGGGCGAGTAAAAGGAGGGAGAGGAAGGTGTAGAGAGAATCATTGGAGGGAGGGATGGGTAAGGGACATATATGGGGGGGATGAAGGGAGGAGAAATATAAGGGGAAGGGAGGAATGGTTATGGGAGATATATGAGGGGGGGATCAATAGTAGAAAATGAGATATTAGTGACCAAAAAAATGACCAAAATCCGCATATCAATGACCGCTTTTGGTTTGGTGATCACTGGTAGCTAATTTATGTTTGACCATGGATTTATCCACTTTTACATCACTTATATACATATATTTCATCCCTTTTGTTCCCATTATCGCCCATTTATCACTCCATTTTTCATCAATTTGTTGTCACTACGTGTAAAACACCATACTACTTCCATTGATGCTTTAAGTTGTTAATAATAATTATTTTAATTTATCTTTACTGAATTGAATACTATTATGCATGATTTTACTAATGATGGTTTATGGAGTGATTTTCTATATTAACAGTAGCAGCACTCATGGTTCAAGCCTCCAGCTCATGATTAAATGGCCTTAACAAAAATGCATGCCAATAAGAACACATGAATTCATGTCTTGATTTACAGGCAGATGGAAATGAATCTCGAAAATATGGGACATGGGTTTTGTGAAGAATGACTTGATTTACCTGACTAGCGAGCAAATCACCAAAAAATACACAGATTGTGATATACAGCTGGTTCTTCTAGTGGGTATTTTCCAGATGTAGTGTTGCAGCAAGTTCCAAAGTTGTTAGTAGTTGTGACCGTGTTTCATCTATTACAGATCACAAGTTGGGGATTTGGTTCCTCATTCTCCTAAGAGAATTTTATGTATAAATGTGTAATAAATCTCATTGATAGAGGGGAGGAGAGAAAGCAATGCTATGCTGTTTGATTTGATCCATATCTATTGTAATCATTCCATTCTGATAATACATGCTCGTAATTTCTTAATTCTGGAGTTGTAGACTTTCATAGGGGAGATCTAGATCTACTAAGTGGAGGAAGGGCCCTCTTCCCTGAGCAGATGCTAGTAGTGTTGATTGTACGTGTTTTATTTTGTAGATTCATTTTTTACTTAGTTCATGCTTTCAGTCATTAGATTTATCATAGCTGTATTCATAGTCGTTTTCTTGTTAATTCAATTGATAGATCATTGGTGAACATAGCATTTCTTCGAGGTTTATGTATTTAAATATTGCTTCATAAGAATTGATTTTGTTGAAGTGTGATTAGATTTATAGTTTGGATTTACGAATAGGGTTGGGGTTTGTTTTCTTTTCAAGAATGTGTGATCTAGTTTATAATGAGTTTTGATTTCATACCAATAGATAACAGTGTCAAGTAGAAATTGTGCTTGCATATATCTTGCATGATAGCTTTGAAATAAAAGGCTTCCTTGGGTTGACAATTTATGCTTATCACTCTGCATGCTAAGTTTTAATTAACTGGCATATAGTGGGCCCAACATTTGGCGTCGTTGCCGACGATGTTATCAGTGGTGCAAAAGTACATCTGACATTGTTTTGCATATGCATTGTTAAAGTAGGGCATGCAGGTTGCATGATTACATTTCATTTTATTGAATGTATTTTGAGTGTGAATTTTCTGTCTTTACATTTAGTTTTATTTCATTTTCAATCTTTGGAGCATAAATCTCATCATTCCACTTAGTGGTGTTGTAAGGACCACCCATTCTACTAACAAGTTGACAGGAACATTCAAAGGAGGAGCCTCAGAATAGAACATGAATAATGTATGAAGAGATGGAAGGTAAGAAACATGGAAAAGTTGTTACCTTTGAATTTCTCATTAGAGATTCAAGAAGAGTGGTGCCAACGAAAAGCATCCCCCCACATGTTCTACCAAATTTTCATGGTTTGGAAAATGAAGACCCTGATGTATTTTTATTTCAATTCGAAGTACTTTGTAGAGGATATGGTTATTGAGCTAATGATCAAAAGTTGAATGTGTTTCCCCTTACTCTAAAAGGAACAACCCTCCGATGATTCATGAGCCTCGGCATGAATTTTATACAAACTTGGGAAGACATGAAACATGTATTCTTGAAAAGGTACCAAGATTATTGTAGGGTCAATGAAGACATATTCGAAATGACACAAGGAGAAGAAGAGAGTCTAGAGGAATACATAGAACACTTTCAATATAACCTCCAAAAATCCAAACAAAGGAAACTGGGGAAGGAGACCTTAAAAACACTTCTACTGAAGGGAATCCAAGCTAAATATTTAGAAATACTAAATATGATTGGAACATGTAATGTATTTCAATTAGCATATGATGATATCTGTGAGTTATGTAGAAGGTATTCAAGAGGAAACTTCAAGACCGATAAGAATTCTAAGGAACTTTTATCTTTATTTTTGAAATCTGCTGCAAAAACAAGAGTCTTACGAGCTGAAATCAATAATGTATTTAAAAATTCTAATGCCGATATCAATGATTCACTAAATTTAGAATTGGTTGTTTTACAGGTTAAGGTAAAGCATGAGGAATTTGAATAAATAGTTTTCCCTCAGTTTCAGAAGAAACATCTTGCAATGGATTGTCCTTTGGATAGTCCCACAATTTTTAGCATATGTGACTTGAATCATTGCACGGATCATTGTCCCTCCTTACCAAGGATGAAAGAAACATATCAAAGAGATCTAGGAGTTGCATCCAACTCATTGCAATAGTCATGGAAACCGTGGCCTACATGTATGGTTCAAAATTCTATCCCTCCACTTCCTTACTCTCATACTCAATCATTGAATACTCTTCCACCATGGCAGTTGTTGCAGGATCAATTTAACTCTTACCTACCTTATCCACAATGTTTGAATGGCCTATCTTATGATCACATGGCCACTCTCCCTCATGCTACAACACAACTTGGTCCTTCAGTATCAACCTCACAAATCAATCATCTACATCTATCACATCTATTTTCTCATCAAACTCCTTGGTATCCAACACAATTTCCTGTCCAATCCACCCTCCACCCTATCCATAATAAAGCAGTACAGCATGTTTACAGTGCTAAACTACAAAATGTTCCTATATTTCCCTCTTGCTCTACCTCACCTACACCACTAAAAAAAGACTGTGCATTTTTTTAGCAAATCCATACAAGGCCTTAACATGCTTTAAATCCTAGATTTACAGATGGAGTTTATTCTAGTCCTCATAAGCAAGCAGACAAGATCAACATGGCACATGTAACATTTGATGACAAACAAACATTGGAACCAAAAATTGAAGCATCCTTTACATCATTAGATCCAAATCTCTTATGCATTGAGAAAGATTAGTTTACTAAGGAGCTTCATGGTGTAACATCCATGAGAAATTAAGGGAACCAAGACTATATTGAAGCTTGGTTTCAACCTTCCATCGGTCTGCAACATCATTCCATACTTCACCAATTCTTGGCACCATGATTTCAAGGGAATTTGATCTCTCATATCCTAGCATTCATAAAGTTATATTTTTATATTGGGAGTATGAGCATACTTGAGTCACTTCTTCGAAAGTGGCTCCATTGGAAATATGCATACACTTGAACAATTTTTATATTTCCAAGTAGAATAGGGTATGATAGAGTAATGGAATAAAACCATTTTTTTAATTTTTTATTTTATTTTTGAATAAGTATGCTCTCTTCCTGTGCCTTGTTATGATCTAGAATATGAGAAAGTAGAAAGATAAGGAATGGGTATGAGCTGTTTTCAATAATGTTTTGGAATTGTTGACTATTTGAGCAAAATGTTTAAATCATTTTTGTATTCAATGTTGAAAATTTAATTTGTCTCTATCTGTTACAAAAACAAACTTTCCTGAAAATAAAATTACAGTAATTAGGGAAGATGAATGAAGGATCCATAAGAAAATGAGCCAACAATTACTGAACCCTTCAAGCTTGAACTTGGGAATGAATTTGTTAGCTTCAACACCCAGCTGTGATTGATTACTGTCAGCTGTAACAATGAGCTGCAACACCCAGCTTTGACTCATTACTGTCGGTTGTAATAGTTAGCTGCAACACCCATCTATGACTATCTTGTAGGTGAGAATTTATGAATTTGAGATATGTGTGTGTTTCACATCATGATATATATTTAGTTTTCATTTATATATAACACATCCATTAAAATAAACATGCTTTATTTCAACATTATATTAAATTTAAGAGTTGCAGCTACGACTGCAACAGACTACGTAAGTCAATATAGGTGCTCAATGCTTGAAATTTTTTTGTATGGGTGTGTGATATATTTAAATTTACATCAATAAAAACATTCACACCTATTCCGGTCACTTTTGTGGGGTCAAATTTCATTTATTAAATTTTTGCTAGCATTTTGGCTTAAACATTTTACTGAAACACAGTCGGGACAGTCCATTTTTTGGAGACCAAATGGACTTATTTTTAAAACATTTTTAAATCCCAAGTATCTCTTTGAATCTAGTTTCCAAAAAAAAATGAACTTTTAATATTGGGTATCAAATGAAATATTTGTGGCCAAAATACTAATAGGGTATCAAGCAGGAAGCTTAGGAATAGAGCTGGGACAGTCAATTTTCGGATTCCTTATTGGACATATTTTGAAAACTTGTCCCATTGGTATATTCCCCTATGAATATAGTTTAAAACAAAATTTTAATCACTTAGATTCCGATATCGTATGCAAATTTTATGACAAAAATACCATCTGACTATCACGAATCAACATTCCTAAAACTCTGTTTCCTAGACTGTTCATTGGCTTATTTGACCCATCGATTCTTGATGGATTCAAAACCTGTTTCTAATGGACATAACTACATGAATCTACTTTCATCTCCAATTTAAATCACATCAATTCATTATCAAACGAAAAAAAGGTTAATCCTAAAACCATGCTTGTTGGTCTAGTCCAGAATTCAAAAAAACACCTTGTCATGTAGGCTGTTACTGAGTGATTTGGAACATCATTACATATAATTTTAAAAAATTGTTTCTAAGGGGAATAGACCTATTAATATACTTTCATTTGGCTTTGGAATGACTCAAATTGGACAAGGAACGAAGAAGCTATGATAAAAATACTGTTGGTGAGTCTAGATGGACATTGCTCTCCTGTAGTTATAAAATGGATTTTGCTTTGTTCATTTTTATTTGGATTTGTTTTATAAGTAATTTCTTGTTGTTTTTTTCATTAGTGTTGGCTGAAGAGAGACCTTCTTCCATCATCTCATGTTTTATTGCAGGCAAGTGCTAGGTTTTTGTAGGTCCTTGCAAAGAAAAATGTCAATACATGCACGAGTGACTCTTGAATACTTTTTCTCAACTTGAAAATGGATTGAGCACATAAAAAATTGAGAGATTGATTTGAAAACCATATAGAGACCAATTTTCCATAATTCAAGTCCCATTTCTATATGCCAAGAATCCTTTTAAGACGACATTAAGCTCATCAAACTTGTCATACCAATTGCTACCGAAATAAACCCCTCAAGAAGCCAATTGTGCTATGATAGATTCATTCACCCTCCTCATTTAAAAATCCTAAAAATCCATTCATGTCAAATTCCCACTTTCCACTGCTTATGTAGTCAACCTTAACAGTTTTTATTTACCAAAACTACTACATCACGACTTCACATATACTTTCCGCTTCTCAGTTTCATGTTGGGTCTATTTTTCACTATGATTCTTCACAATCATTTATTTTGTACTTGTATTTGATGATGTGGAATTCATTAAGGTGCACCTTCCAATGGCCTTGTCCCATCGAATCCAACACATCATCTGGGATTGAGATTAGAGTTTTATAATGCCCTGGTATCTGCATGAATCAATGGCAGATTTCCTTGTTGTTAATAATGGGGATTCATCAATGCCTCTTGATTAAGAAATATTGCAGGTGATTCCACTCTAACACATCCATTCATACTTGTCAAGATGCACTAAGGTACTTTAGAGCTCACTTTCATCAAAGGTTAGTTTCTTCACATTGGTTAACGACATACATTAATGATCGATAATCCAATGATTTATTTCCATGCTTGACTTCAGCACATTCACTCGCATGGTAAGAATTGTACCTTGTTTTGTAGCGGTTGAAGATTATGTGATCTAATGGTTTCAACAGTGACTTGCAGGATCATTTGTTTCAGTAGTCTTACAATTCCTTTCCATTTTCATTCTAGCAATTGATTTCCAGAATAAGGGAAGGAGCTTTCTACTCTTGTGGTAGAATTCCTCCTCATAAATTGTCTCAGTAGTTATTCTTACATCCAACCAGAAAAACATCATTTCAAATCAGATTCAACCTCATTCAGTTTCAGCTCGCATATATGTCTTTCTTAACAATAGTTTGGCCTACATCAGCTCCAACAACATCAATACATTCATGTCAACCAAGGCTTCCATTGAGTTAACAATTGAGGTAAAATAACATGAGTTTTTGATTTATTAAAGATTTAGGGAAATGTCATGAAGGACCACTAAGCATTATCCATTTCCATTTTCTATATAGCATTTTCTTCCATTTCCATCATTTCCCACTCAATTCTAACACTTCATCATTCACGCACGTCCAATTCAAAGTCCTACCCAACATCTCACCAACTCAACTATCCAAGCATGAAAATAATCAAATGATACCTTATTGTTGTCACACAAAAACCAACAATAGGAAGTCTTGTTGCTGCCACACAAGAACCAATAGTAAGAAAAGAATCCTTGATATTGCCACATAAAAACCAACAATAGGAATTTTTGTTGGTGCCATACAAGAACCAACAGTAAGAAAACAAGTCTTGTTGCTACCACACAAGAACTAGCAATAAGAAATGGTGCTCTATTGCCACATAAAAATAGCAAGGAGAAATAAAGCAACTGATACACATATTGAAAGAAAATGGTAGGTTTGACACAAGAACCTACAGTAGAAGAAATTGTTGTAGAAGCCATTCATTCATAAGAGTATTCTCCCATACAATAGGTAAGGAAATGCACTCTGAGTTATGAATTGCTTGGTGATTTATTGATACACATATTAGTTCACTTCCACAGAACTATTGAAAAGTTAGAGTTGGCATCTTGATACTATGAGTTGATATACAATCAGATTTGATTTGCATATGGTCTCATAGAACTTAAATTCTTGGGTTTTGTTTATTGGAATAAATACATACATGCTCACTTCCCAAACAAATATGATCCTTGCCCATTAAAAATCATGACCATTTTAAGCTTGGATTATCCATATATCAGTTCTGATTTTTTATTGATGCAACTATCTTCAACAAGTATGCAACTCTCTTGGTGTTTGAAAAATGAAAAAAAAAAACCATTAATTATCTTCTCATTCATATTTCATATGGGGTTTCTTATACCAAAAGTTACAGAAGTTGTCATAATAAAAAGTGAAGCCAAGAGCATCAGATACAGGAAATTATGGTGTGCATCTTCAATATAGAATGGATAGCATGGGTTCAAAAATCTCCATTGTATATTCAAAATGATACTGCAATCTTAGAAGGAATTCTGTGATAGCGTTTGAACAATGTTTGGCATAATTTGAAGTGTTACAAAGCACTCCACAATAAGGGCATAACCAAAGAACATTCTAGGAGCCTTCATTCAACCATGAGAATGGATGAAATTTACTGTGGTTTATTGCAATAGAATTTGCCATATCTCTTAAGACTTATGAATTTGATGTGAAAATGGTTCTAAATCTCTTTTATTTCCCATGAATAATAATTCCTGTAGTAGAGTTTGGCTTGTGAATATCACCGATATCTTTTTTGGTAGTTGTTACATATGGAGGGTCTACAAATTCTGTGACTATCAGATGATATTTGAGCAGCTTGGATCATCATAAAAGGAAATTTGTAAGTGTGATCTCTTGCTGGTATGAATATTTCCTATGCATTGTCATTTTTTTTTCTGCAATACATTATGAGCACTTAACTACAACCATGTGGAATCAAAATCGAGCTCACACAGTCATTTTCAAATAGCATTTAGTGATTTTCAAGCAGCATACAATCATTTTTGTAAGCCAAGTATGTGTTTCCAGCTAGCACATATATAAAAAAAATTGGATGTTGGGATTGGTAGTACAGATACAAGAAAACAAAGTCCCCAAAGTTCACTTGATTTCATGATGGTTATCTAAACGAATGAATGGAAGGTAAGTTAATGAAAAATGGAATTTGAGAAAAGTTTGCAAATAGATGGACAATGCTCTCACACCAAATACAACAAATTATGAATACAAAAGTGGAAAGTAGTAGAAATCATGTGTCATTACAAAGTGCAGCAAAGAAGTGATACTATCTCTTCCTTTACCTGAGGACAAGTAAAATATTCAGTTTGGGGGAGATTGTGGATAAACAAGCAGCATCCGGTGCAATGTCCTGAAGATAATTCGTGACATAATACACACAATGATATATATTGCACTTCAATTTAAAATGATATATATTGCACTTGTCCCTCCTCAATCCATTGGAAATTTGATGGACCACATGCTCTGTTCAAACCAAGATCCAATCTCATCATCCAAGGTGGAGTCTTAGCTTACAATCATCTATTTTCATTCTAATATCTTTTGAAAATGATATGATTGTCATTCAATTTTCTCTATCGTGGCTCTGTATTGACATTAAAACCTATATCCAATCAACTAGATGAGTGGATGTTGAGAGCAATTTTTGCAATCAAGTTCATGCTTTTATTTCCCCACAGTGTTTGACAAAAGTGCAGAAACATATTTAAGGATATCTCGCAAACCATGAGCTATTTTTTCATGAAAAATTGAGGGATGAAGCATCATGTTAAGAAGAAAAAACGTGGAAAGTTTCAGTACAATCCAGTGCACGGTTCTCGAGAAAATGAGGATCATCACCTACAACCAATTTGCATTTTTCTTGAAATACATGATGTGAGTTCGTCTCATTTTTTGTGTAAATATGTACTAGATTGGTACAAACTTGCTTGCAAAATTTCAGCTGAACTCAGCTTGTCGTTTGGGAGAAAATGACTTTGGAAGTTTTCTGCTCAAAAGGTTGTGACTCTGCCAAATTTAACGATCTTTGGCTATAACCCCACCAAATTTAGCTCTCTTTAGGCTGCGAATCTGCCAAAATCTCTGCCAAATTCTCCGCAAAAAATAGAAGCCACTACTCTGCCAAATTTCTGCTAAATCCTCTGCTAAGGAGCTGCGACTTCACCAAATTCTTTGCTAAATGAGCTACAACATTGTAAAAGTGTTTCCCTTTTCCCATTTCACACAGCTGCAACATTGTAAAAAAATCTTTCCTTTTTCTATTTCACGCAGATGCAACACCATAAAAAATTTGTTTTTTCCTGTTTTGTGCAGTTGCAACGCCGTAGAAATCTTTCCTTTTTCCCGTTTCGCTCAGCTACAACACCGTAAAAATTTTGCCTATGTTTCCCGCTCCGTGCAGCTGCAACTCCATTAAAATTTTGCCCATTTTGATTCTTTTTGTAGTTGAAACTCTACCATATTTATCTTATGAACAACTGTGACTCCGCTAAAACTTTGCCTATCCTTCTACTTTTGATAGCTGCAACTCTGCTTGCATAGTAAAATGAAAAGGAACAAGTGAATGAGTTCTTCTAGTTGGATGCTAGATAGGTATTGGGTTGCATGAGGACATGCAACAAGTTCAATTTGGGTGTGATGTTGGGCCATGGATTTACCCTTTTCTCGTTTCGCACAGCCGCAACACCATAAAAATATTGCATTTTCCCCGTTTCGCACAGCTGCAACATCGTAAAAAAAAATCTTGCCTTTTTCTGTTTCACGCAGCTGCAACACCGTAAAAACTTTGTTTTTTCCTGTTTTGTGCAGTTGCAACGCTGTAGAAATCTTTCCTTTTTCCCGTTTCGCTCAGCTACAACACCGTAAAAATTTTGCCTATTTTTCCACTCTGTGAAGCTGCAACTCCATTAA
>LPNX010799505.1:43326-56414 GCA_001517045.1 Pseudotsuga menziesii | reverse complement strand
GGATCAACAAGGTCCCAAGGAAAATACCCAGAAGAAGAAAAACAAAGGTGATATGAACAAGTGCTCATACTGCAATAAGGGCAATCATACTGAAAGCTCTTCTATGAAAAAGCAGATAGATGTATTAACTGAACTGTTGGAGAAGAATGGCATCTCCCTTCCAGAAGGCTCAAAGAGGAGAGAAGGAGGATCAAGTTCTGATGATAGAGAGAGAGTTCATGCTCTAGTTGCTGGCACATCAAGCTCACCCAGTTTTATCATAGATTCTGGAGCTTCAAGACACATGGTTTCGACTAAGGAGGCCTTCTCCTCACTGGACAAGTCGAAAGGACCATCTATTGTACTGGGAGATGACTCTCTCACTGAAAGCAAAGGCAAAGGAAGAATAGATCTTGATCATGGGCAGTTCGACAATGTGCTGTATGTCCCTGGTCTCGCCTCCAACCTTCTGTCAGTGTACCAGATGACCCACACTGGGTCTCCTAAGAAAGTCACCTTCTCACCAGATGATGTTGAGATCACAGAAATCTCAAGTGGAAGAATCATTGCAAAAGGAGTAGCGAATCATGCTCAAAAGGTATACATGTTTTCACACTTCCTGCCTTACTCAAACCCCTCTGCTCTTCTTATCCATGCTAATGAAGCTAGAAAGCTATGGCATGAAATATTTGGCCATTTAAATTACAAGTATTTATCTGATCTTAGTGAGAAAGATATGGTCATAGGGTTGCCCAAGATAAAATTTTCCAAAGGTGTATGCCAAGGCTGTATCCTAGGAAAACACCCAGAGCACAAATTTGAGAAAGCCAGCCATGAGAGAACCTATGTACCCCTCGAACTGATTCATAGTGATGTTGCTGGCCCATTCCCTCATATGTCCATGAGTCAGGCCAAATATNTTACAGCTCCATATTCAGTCTCCATTGTTGATAATTTGCATGATCAATTGTTAATTGCTGTGAGTGAAATTAATCTACCGCAGGCCTGAATTTCTACAAATTTTTCCCATTTTGATTCTTTTCGTAGTTGCAACTCTACCATATTTATCTTATGTACAACTGTGACTCCGTTAAAAATTTGCCTATCCTTCTACTTTTCGCAACTGCAACTCCGCTTGCATAGTAAAATGAAAAGCAACAAGTGAATGAGTTCTTCTAGTTGGATGCTACACAGGTATTGGGTTGCATGAGGACATGCAACAAGTTCAATTTGGGTGCATGTTTTTCTTTATTTGCTCATTGCTTCTTTGTGTTTCGGTGTTGCGTTCAGAATTTTGTTGATTCATTGGTACTTCCTTGAAGTGATTTTAATGTTATCTTACTTTTTAACAATATTTCCTTTGAATACATGGGTCATAGAACTCGTAAGCATGTGTATACATGGTTTGTAGTACATATAGTCACATAAATATGTTGTTCTTCCTTGAACAGTCATGTACATCTCCCTCTTTTCCTAGTAATTGATGTGTGAAGGTGTTGGATGGGTTGTTAGTGTGGTTGAGTCTTCTTAGGTTCGTATGTTGCTTGTTGACTGCTTTTGATGTGACCAAACACCTATTTTTCATTTATTTTTCTTTGAATTTTTTCTTGTCATCTATATCCTTTTTGTTTTATTATTAGTGCATTAGCCTTCTTAGTCTTAGTGTCTTTCTTGGATAATGTTTTCTTCTTACTGCATGGTTTAAGATTTTGTTGGGTATTTTATTGCATTTTCATTACATTTGTTAGTATTATTATTAATCCTCCCTTTGAACAAATAAGTCTATTTATTTATTTCCTTAGCTTAGGATGTATTCATCACTTCACCAATGCATCGGGGACAAATATAGTGGACATATACCACTTACTGTGCCTATATGCATGAATTTTGGTGCTCTAGGGATCAATCCATATAATTTAGGAACCCACTCGAATTACCACTAGTAGTTTCCAACATTTGACTCAAGTAGGTATTCATTTATGTCTAGTTGTGCTCTGATCCCCATAAGTTAGATCAATACCATTGTATCTAGAGCTAGTTTGGATGATTCAAGCGAATATGGATGGCTTTTCTCACCTACCCTCTTCACTTAACTAGTTGTGAACTCTTTCAATGATCCAAATTTGGATTATTGAGCTCTCTAAGTCAGTCTACGTTGGTAGATTCAATAACCTATTTAGGTATTCGAATTACTTCTTAATGTTATATTATATATTCACCCATAATGATTAATAATATTTTATGGAATATTTCTCATATTTTTCTTCGACTCATTGCATAATAGAAATTATTCTTATTTTCTATATTTCTCTTGTGCAATCTAAGTCAAGACTATTTTTGTCCCAAGATCTGCTTGTCAGAATCTAATGTGGTATCATAGCTTGGTTAGGCTATTCTAATATTGCTTAGATAGTTACATTGACGCACCAAAAGAAGCTGGGTTCCACATAGTTCCTAGAATAATTGCCTTTCTCTCTATGGATGATGTCCAGATAAATCTATACAGGTGCATTGTAGCTAGATAATGTGATCTTTGTCGAGGTAGACGTTGATTTCTATTACAAAAATTTTCTTTATAGTTTTTTGAAGATATTTAGTTCTCTCTCTTATAGTGCAACAACGTAGCATGGATCTATATAATATCTAAGATAGTAACCTTGACTTCCTTCAATTACCATGAATGGAGTGTCATTTTTTAGATATTGTTGCACAACAAAGGTCTTTTCATAGTTACTATGGCCTTAGAAATCGAGCCAAATGCAATTGTTGAGAAAGTAAAGTAGCATAACAGCAAGGATGAAACTCAATGTCTTGCTTTCTCTCTCTCTCTCTCTCTCTGTACGGAACTTCTTTTCCATATTGATGGCTTATCTTTCCCTAATGAAGTGTGTATCAAACTTGAATCCCTATTTGGAAAGAGATAAGATCTTAGAGGAGATCAATTGGAGAAAGAGTTGATTGAGAATAAGTCATTAGTGTTTTTTCTCAAGAAGTGTTGGATTGAAAATAAATAAAAGAATATGATGCTATCCATCCTATCGAATCTAGGTCTGGAATAATTACAGTTTTTGTGTCAACATTCCATGCTACTAAGCTCACAGTTCGACATTGGAGGATGGCATGCCTCGATGCATTCATAGTTTCTCTCAGTCAACAGAAATTCAAGATGATTCAAATGGGGACTCTCAAAACCTAAAAATATCATGCATTTTCATCTCTTAAAAAAATAATTTCAATTCTAAAGGAAATCTAAAATTGAAGTAGAAGAAGACAAACTCAGACTGTGAATATGAAGGTTGTTACTCTAATGAGGAAGGCTCGAATTCCAAAAAGAAGGGAAATAAGAGAGGAATATCAAAGTGTACCTATTGCACCAAAAAGTCTCACAATGAAAAATATTTCTTTAAAAAGAATATGTACATAATTCCTTAGTTTCTTTAAAGGAATAACATTTATTTTCCATATTTTGCAAGAAAGAAAGGAAGGGAAAATTTTGTTGATCCCTAGGCGCACTGTCACACTATGTAATTCAAATGTAATGATTTTAATTTTTTGGTTTCCATATTCAAGTATTTTACTGATGTTTATTATTTTTATACTCATTTTGATGTATTAGAATCACAAATATCTTTAACTCCCTTGGAAAATACAACTATCAGTTCCCCAGATCCATCTCCTCTCAATACTAGTATGTTGCCACTAGTTTCTGACTTCCCTTCATCTAACTCTGTCAAAAAAACTTGAGAGTCTTATTTATATTATTTAGATTATGATATTCAGGCTTATATGCAATTCATGTGACCCTTCTCCCATTGATTTGATTTTGAGAATACCTTACAACTCCCAAATTCTCTAATTGGTAAACTAGACAATTTCATGGTTTCCTATACTGTATCATTAGTACAAGTTGTTGCTATGTATTGATTCTCCTTAATTGGTTGGTTTTCCATATAATTGGATATATGTGGGCTTGTATTAAATACGTTTGGGTTTGATATAACCTTTTTTAGGTGAAATTTTAGATCCATATGCTCTTTATATTTTCCCAATTGTTAATGTAGACTAGTTACATGTAGTTTTCCTACTATGACTTTACTTGATTTTAAAGCCACTATAACTTGGTGTTTGTTGCCCCATATGAATTAAATTATGATATTTAATAGCCTCATAATATCTATTATATAATTATAAGGGTTTCACAATAGTTTGGAAACAAGGTTTATGATTGGGTTCACCATTATATAGCTACACTAGAAATTCATCCCGTCAGTGTTCTTTTGTTAGGGGATGATTGCAAATATCTATTTTCCATATCTGATTTTATATTAAGATCTAATATTTAATGTTGTCACATCAAGAATGCTTCGTATGATGCTCCTTCATCATGAGAAAATGAGATTCAAGGGGTTTCTCCTCATGTTTTTTGTCTACACAACATTGGAAAATTGATACATGATCAAGGAGTCTACAAGAACTCCACAGAGTTTTTCACCAAGAAGCAGTACCTTCTAATTATTCAAGTGAAAAAAAATACATACTAAAGATATTCATTTAAATTATATTCCATGTTCACTTTTTGGGAAGGATTTTCCCCATGCATTTTTGCCTTTTTCCTGAGTTTACATCGACGAATAAATTTTTACATTTAGATTATTTGGGTGACCTTTTGACCTTAGCTTCCAAGATACAGGTTTTCCAAAGTTGGGATTAAATGGAGTGGTTAGGATTATTATTACTCGTCCCTTTGACCACATAAGTCTATTTTTTTATTTCCATATCTTACGAGGTATTCATCACTTCATAGGTGCATGAGGGACACATCTAGTGGACATCTACCACTTATTGCAGCTAGTTTGCATGAATTTTGATTCTCCATGGATCAATCCCTATGAGTTAGGAACCCACTCAGAGTTCCACCAATAATACGTAGCAGTTGACTTCGGTCGGTGTTTAGTTATGTCTAGTTGTGTTATGATCCCCATCAATTAGATCACTCCAACTGTCTCTAGCACCAATTTGAAATATCCAAGGGAGTATGGGAACATTTACTCACCTACCCTATTAAGTTAATTAGTTGTGAACTTTTTCAGCGATATGGAGTTGCATTAGTGAGCTATAGTGGTGATTTTCCCACACTGAGTTAGCTCCTGAGTCAGTCTAGGTTGGTAGATTCAACTACCTCTTTCGGTATTTGAATTATCCCTTGATGTTGTATTATTTATTCACCCATAATGATGATTAATATTGTATGGAAGGTTTCTCCTATTGTACTTCAACTCATTGTGTAATAAAAAATACTCTTCTTCTCTATATTTCTCTTATGCAATCTAAGTAAAGACTATTGCTCTCCCAATATTTGTCTCTCAGAATCTAATACCGTTTATAGTGAAAATACAAAAATATTTTTATCTTTGAATGTTTATTGAATTGTGCATATGCATTGATTTTGTACTTTCATTAGCTTTTCTTAGATGCAATTAGTGTTCAATATTTCATATAGGAACGATTGCATTTCTATTTGAAAATGAAAGAATTTTTGTGCATTACATGTAGCGGCATACCATTCTTCATGTTTAAAAACAAAGTTGCACTTGCCATTGTTTTTTAGGTGTACATATTTACATTAGTGTTGAGTCGTAACATCATTAGTTGCACATTCATTACCCTTGAGTAATCACAACCACTAAAATTGATGCTTAAATTGCAATTGATTACATGATTTTATTTTATAAAGTGCACCAATAAGCTTAAGTTGTAGAGTCTTGGAATAGGGTGTCATGAGTAAATTTTTCCATGACTATGAAACAAAACAGTTAGGTGTCTATCCAGGTGAGAAGTTAAATCCTTGGTATAATTATTGTTCTTGAGAGGATCCTCTTACATGGTAGTTAAGAACGAGGAAGTGAACATGTTGGTGGTGGGGATATCCCGTTGCTACATTATGTTGAGTGCTAAACATATTTCCAGGATCTTATTCGTATATCGAGGATTTTGCAGTATATTTTTTTACTTGGAGCTTTGTTACCCCTGCCATACGAGATATCCAACCTGCGACTTTCCACCTAAGCATTATTTATATTTGAGTGACCTAAGTTCCCTTACCTAGGTATCGCAGGGGGTACTTAGATAGGTTATTTTTTGAGTTTCCTCGCCACATAAGGGTTGGGAAACATAGTCTATATACGTGCTGAAGCTAAGGGCCACTATAATTTGTTACACACCTCCACTTGTATTGTATAAGAGTGTCTCACCTATCTTATGTGATATATACCTACTACATTCATGATCTCACTTATCCTACCTCTTTTCTTGTTTGCATATCACCTAGTTGTACTTAGGGGTGTCCTCATTGTGTGCTAGCTGGATTTAGGGATCATAATTAGTTGAGTATATATTTATTTTTTGGATTCATTATGGATCTATTTTTGGCACTACATCGATGTCAATGTTTAGAATGATTATTTCCTTCTGACCATCCTCCTCCTCGTTGAAAGAGGATCAGGTGTTCTAGGAAACCCTTTTTCACATTGTGATTCCCACACAGTTCTCACCATGAGTACGACATCAGAGTCTCTTGATTTTCATCCATCCCCATGATCTCAAATGGGGCTAGGAACCATATGGATGCCTGTCACTCAATTTTATACTATGCCTTGTGGGGCTGGTAATTCCCATAGTACACGACCTTAGTTTTTATAATTTACAGTTGTATTTAAGAAGTTTTCCTTGGGAAGGTTGACTTTTGAGACTTATACTACGAACTCTAGAAGAGGTCATTTTATGTTTGGCATGTTGGACATCACTACTACTATCCCTCCACTCGCTCTGGGTCCTAGTGTGAATCCTGGTGTTGGAATGGAGAGAACGACAACACCTATTGCACATGAAAATCTCACTTGCCTAGTCAGCCTTCAAATGACTTTCTTGTTGCCTCACAACCTCCCAAAAATTCTGATCTGGATCACCTTGGCCATTTTTCCCCTAACCTAGAAGGAACGATCCTCTTCTACCTTTCCCACAGAGCATCGTTGATGCCTCCATGGGTTGAGCAAGAAGCATCGTTATCCCTTTGTAGTGGGAAAATTCCTAGATCGATGCTCTGTCCAGTTTACCAAAAAGTGCTAATTGTAACACCCCGGTTTTGACCCTGTTTGCATTAAATGTACATGATGTATATATTGTAACTAATAGTGGCATGGAAGGCTAAAGGAAAAAGCCCCACCATCGATTTGGTTGTGTTATGTTTCGACGATTGAAATCATTGCCAATGGTATATGATGATATTCGACACATATTAGTTTGGCATCATGTAAATATACATATTTAACTAAAATGAACCCCGACCAGCTATGTCAATGCAACCATGATGAAAAGGGCATGATTTTCCTAAGGATAAGAAGGGGGAATTATCAAACTTTGGGCCAATGGGGAAAATCCATGTGTCAACTATTGAACCCATTTGGTTGTCACCCACCCTTTTGAATTACTCACCTTCCCTTGTCTCATCAGTCAACTACCACATTAAAACTTCTGTTGTTAGTTGGGGCAGTTATTACTGGGCAGTGGTGTGTGGCAGAACTGTCATCCCTTTCCCACACGCACACTCCACTAGCAAACCATTTCACTTCACGTGGGTAAGGAAAGAGTAGGATTCAATTCTCCATTCTTCCATTGTTTTTCCCATCCTCATGCATAGGCTGGGATTATTCTCCTCACGCACAGGTTGGGATTCTTTATTGTTTCCTCGCACAGCGAGCTGGGGAGCCATTTTCTTTCATCCATGATTTTCCTATGAATGATCCATTTGCAATTTCTACTGTGGATGTGTGTTTTTCATACCAACTTGAGGTCTAAGTATATGTTTTCCCTCTCTAGGTTGAGATTTAGATCTCCTCTCCAATTCTCTGGGCTGTGTATTTTCCTGTTGCTTCAGTGTTGAGATCGGGGCTGTTGTTTTTCCCACAATTTTTTTTGTTGTGGTTTTAGTTATGTTTTGGGCTGTTGTGGATTCTTATTGGGTTGTTTTGTCCATGATAGGGCCAAGAACAACTCAGGGATCGGATTTTTCCATCCAAGTTGTGAATTGCTTGTTTTGTTGCGTGTATGCAGTGGTTGGTCTTCGGAATGTGTTAGAGTGGGGATGAGGGCTTGGCTTGCTTGATAAACCTGGTGTGTTTTGGAGCTACATGGAAATATCTACAGGGTTGGATTTCTTCTCCACAACCCCTGAATAGCACTAAAAGGGAGGTCAGCGCCTAAGGGATTGTGTAGCAGAGAAAGGACTGATTTCCTTGTGTTGGGTGTGTGTGGGTGTCCTAGAAGTTAGGTTAGTTCTAGTGTAGGTATCCTTAGCTCTTCAATGAGATCAACAGCTTAGCATTCAACTTTTCGCAGCTCCTTGATGGCTTGATAAACCCAACTGTGTTAGCTTGGCTAATTTGGTGATGGCTTGATAAACCCAACGGTGTTGGCTTGGTTGATTTGCTGATGGCTAATTTGTTGATGGCCTGATAAACCCAACGGTGTTGGATTGGTTGATTTGTTGATGGTTTGATAAACCCAATGGTGTTGGCTTGGTTGATTTGCTGATGGCCTGATAAACCCAATTGTGTTGGCTTGGGTGATTTGTGTATCCTTAGCTATGTGTAAGCCTTCTTATTCCTTATTCCTTGGGGAATCATGCCCAACTCAGGCGTGGTAGTGTTGTTGAGATATTAAGGAGCACACTGGCCTATGGTTGGGTGGAACGTTGTAGCGACATAGCTAGTTGCGGGATGAATTCCTCACAAGATAAGAATTCTTGTCTATTTCATCTCTGCAATTATATTCGCAATTATATTTGATTTCTAACGTATTATGATGAACATGTTGAATGCCTAAATGTATGGATTGCTTCTGTTGTATGTTGAATAATTATGCCTTTCTGCATTTTTTACTTCATAGCATTTTATTTTAGTTTTTATGTATGCACATGTTCATGGGGCTAGTTTCCTGGATGGTTAAGGTTTTGGTAGCGTCCTCTTTTCCATTCGAAGGGTCGGGGATGTTACACCCATCGTCACTAAAAGGTGAAAAAAGAATCTTCTAGAAGGTTTCGTACGAAATCCTTCATGGAATTGGTTCCTGCATGTCTAGGATAGGTGGCATTTGCCTCCCTCTCCTATAGGGATCCTATTCTATCCTTTTGTCAAGTCATCCTATGAGTTCTTTCCCTATAAATGAATCCTCCATGAAGAGAATAGATGAGGCAAGAAAAAGCACCCTTATGCTGCTAGTTTGAAGTCTGGATAGAGGCAATGTAGAGGTAGCTTGTAGCTGGAGAGGTATTCATAGGAGTTTGAAGACATTTGCTGAGACAAAAGCTGTCAACATCAAGGATTTTGGTTGTAATTCTTCTCATATATTATTAATACAAAAACATTTCCCTTTCCTATATTTGATTATTATGTTCATGACTAAATATTATTGGACTCCTTAATCACCAGTATGGTCACCAATTTTGTTATTAGGAATTCTCAACCAGTGCTGACACTGCTTGTTCCTCTATAATGAAAAACACGACTATAGAACAAAAAATCAAAGCCGCATATCCTTCCCTTGAATAGTAAAATTAATTAACATAACACATCATAGACCTCGACCATAGACCCGTTTATCTTCTCTCCAGAAAGTCCTTGAGATGATTCAATACTTGTAAGACGGGCCACAAGAAAAACAAAAAATATGAGAGCATCATGATAATCTCAAGTAGTTGGATCCCACATATTAATGATATACTCAAGTAGCTAGATGTGTGCTTTCATACCCGGCACACGGAAATATTTCAACAGTCCACAATTTCTTAGGGCTTCTATGGTAGGTGGGTCATTAGCATCTTGTGTGTCAGGAATATCATGCTCCCTTTCTTTCCAGATGACCATAGTGCATCTATAACATACAAATTTCATGATTAGAACACATGGCATGGCTGGAAAAACATAATAACACATTTTGAAGAAACTTTTGGGCAATTTTTTTTTTTTTAGCGTTCTAGGGTTTTTATTTTTTCCTTAAGGAAGCAATGATGCTGCTACCTTTCTCCGACAAAGTACTATCAGCGCTGGTACCTTCAGCACCCGACGTGCCATCTTCCTATCCACCATGGATAGCGCACCTACGGAGTGCTTGTCCCAGCTGGACAGAGTGCCGTCGGGGACTCTGCCCGATGGATAAAAACCCTTGAAAAGTAAAAATTTATCGATTTTAAACCAATAAAATTGCTCAATGATGGTCGGTCTCACTATTTCTAATGGAAAATTATAAACCTATCCTCTACCTTGGCTTCAAAATCATTGTAAAGATTATTTTAGGAATGTGAGTTTAAACAATGAAAGAAGCAAAATCGATGTTTGTAAAATATGGAAGGGAAAAGATTTGATTACTTACCTCTTACATGGTGAATGAAGAAGCAATGAACTAGAAATATCCCTGCCAAACCACCAACTGAACTCTTACCAATTAAAACCAACTGTCCAAAGCTAACAAGTGGTAAAAAATAAATGGTAAATATTTCTTACCCATACTTTATATTTATAGAGTATTTCAGATTTTCAAAAATACATTACAATTCATGTATTTTGAAATCCAAATTATTTGAGTGAAAGTGGGTTATTTTTTATGGTTTTGGAAAAATGGTTTTTAATGGTCCTTTTTGAGTTTTTTAGAGCTAATGTCAGGTTTTGGCTCCAATACAAGTTGTTTTTGTCTTTTTCGGGCTTATGGAAAAACTGAAAAAGTACTGAGCATTCTTATACACTTTTTACATGCTCGTCAAAATTCTAGTAGAAAGGTGTCGAGTCCACTTTTTCGCTTTTTCAAACTCGTTAGAAATGGCTTATGAAAAAAGAACCTCATTTAGGAGTTATATTTAAGCTATTTTCAGTCTCCTCAAAACACAAAAATATTGCCAAGTGAACTTGTTACGTTCACGCTTGTAAAAGAATCAAAACGGTCGACTAGTCAGGGGTAGGTTAGCTCTTTTTCAGACCGACTAGCCTTATTTATGAAAAATGAACCCTTTTTAATTTTTCTTAGTCATTTTAGACTCTCTAAACATGAAACGAGAAATGATTTTACTTGCATCGGACTCATAAAATACACGATGTGAGACCCTATTTTGGGAACGAACCCCTCCTTTCTCAGGTTCGTGAAAATATGAGAATGGACTCATCATTTAATGAGCTTTAATGAGTGTTTGTTACCCTCTTTGGATTCATAAAAATGAAAATAGGAACTCACTTTTTGAAGTGGTGAAATTAAAGGAAAGGGGAATGGTTTTCATTTGTTCATATGGAAGTACTCTACAGTCCACCTTTGAACATCGCACCTGTTTGCATTTGCATATCTGAACAGTTTGGGTTTTCAGTTTATGTTCGAGTTGATCTATTTTTGTGATTCACCTGACTCCTTTGACTCAATTCAAAGAATGCTTCGTTATATTCCTTGAATTACACCTAGTTCTATTCTCGCAAGTCAATACTTCCAAGTCATCTATCGTGCCGCTCAATTGTTCAAAGGTTACCTCTCTTAGAAACATAATTGCTCAATAACCTCACTTGTCCTAAAAATTTAGTCATGTATGAGTCAGTCCTTTTTATAATAATCAACCCATAGTTACCTATCTTAGACATTAATTTTTATTATTTTTGTCTTATTACCTAGTTTCTTAGATTCCATTCTATTCTAGTTGCCTTCTACATGACTTAGAAGTCAACACATGCTAAAACTGAGTCATGGAGTGCTTGGGAAACATCATGGAAACCAAATTTAGCATGTATGCTTTATTCCATATCCTCCAAATCACATATCTACTTTTTCTGAAAAGATGCTTGTTTTATTGAGATTTAGGGCAAAAGGAAAAGCTAGACTAGGTGTAGTTGACTTGTTTTTTGCCCACATCATCCTCCCTCCTTTTCTCCTAATAAAATCATGTATTATTTTTATTTCCATTCCTCTTCATCTTTCCTATTTCACTTAGGAAATTTGTGAGCATCTTGGTAGATTTGGAAATTTCTTTATGCACCTATGGGGGATTTGAGTAGATTAGTAAGCCTGCCCTTTTTACTATTTCGAATGGAATCCTTATGCATTCAAATATCTCATGTAATTATATATTATAGCATCCTATTACTTTACAAGTTTGGCTATTTTACACTTATTGAATATAGATTATGTATTGCTCTAATTTCAGTCTCCTTTGGTGTTAATTTTGCATGTTTGATTAGCAATTTTGTGAGTGTAATTGTTTGATATCTTGGGTTCAATTTCCATATGGTATCAAACCATTCGTAGGTTTATTTCACTCCTTCCAAATTGTTATTTCACATTCGACATATTGTGAATAAATTCTTCATTTTACTGTTTGTTGGTTTATGTCAACATTTCGTAGTTTTCACATACAGCCAGTTTTACATTGGCTGTAGGTTACTTATGAAATTTTACTGAACAATTAAACACACAGTAAATTACACTAACAGGATGAAAAACACATTTAAAAATCACACCATAAAATGATAGACTCAAAGATTTTTGGCCAAAATCAAGCCCTGGAAAAACCCCCACGAGGAAAACCAGTTAGAGAGAGAGAGAGAGATTTTATTATCTTCAGCAAAATATCAAAATAGAAATAAAGTGAAAATTTAACTTATCTCCACCCAAGATTTCATCTCAAAATCTTCAAAAACGTGCCCAGCAAAGCCTTGAAAACTGTGAAAAAAAATAACAGCAGTCTGTACAACTGTACGGCCTCGATTTCTGTGCCCTATTTTATCTTGAACATAGTGTACAGTTTACCTTGATTTATGTGCCAAAAATCTACCTAGAAAACTATGCCAAAATATGTACTGTACGGAATCCGTACACCTTGAAAACTGTACAGCATTAAATGCAGTCCGTACACCTCGAAAACTGTGAAGCATTAAATGCAGTCCATACCTCTGTCTTGATTTTTGTGTAGCATTAAATGCAGTCCATACACTCTCGATTTATGTACAGTCTCCCTTCTTGGGAATCATGCCAATGCCCTAGCTCGACCTCCTTCTCTCTTAGCTCAGTCTCTCCTTCTCCAAAAA
>LPNX010799505.1:8400-43260 GCA_001517045.1 Pseudotsuga menziesii | reverse complement strand
TTAAATAAATTTACTCACCCACTTAAATTTATCAAAAAGTGACTTTAACTTTATAAAGTCTTATTAAGTAGCTTTTAATGTGAGGGTCACCTTTTTCCCTTTTATAAGTGACTTAGGAAAAAAGTCACTTAGGGAACAAATTCCTAGGTACAAAACTAACACTCCCTCTTACCGAGGAAGGTGTTCTGCACCACTCCCAAATTATCTCTGAAGAAGACAAACTTCCCCCTCCCCAAAGACTTCATCAGAATGTCTGCTACCTGCTCATCAGTGGATATATATTGTAGCTCAACTTCCCCTCTCTGAACATAGTCACGGATTAAATGGTACCTGATCTCAATGTGCTTTGACCTGTCATGAAACACTGGATTCTCAGAGAGCTGAATGCAACTCTGATTGTCACAATTGGTCACCATAGGACTAAGCTGCTGATCAAATAAATCTACCAATAACTTGCGAAGCCACACTGCTTCACAAGTAGCATGACTGGTTGCCATATACTCAGCCTCAGCAGAACTCAGTGCAATGGACTTCTGTTTCCGACTGACCACGAAACTGCTACCGAGCCCAAACTAAAACAACAACCAGAAGTGCTCTTCTGATCCCTCACACAACCTGCCCAGTCTGAATCTGTGAACCCAACCAAGTTGACTCCACTCGAACCCCTGTAGTCCAGACCATAATCCACCGTACCTACAAGATATCTCAGTATGTGCTTTGTGGCAGTCCAGTGCACACTCCTAGGCTCAAACATGAACTGACTAAGAGTGTTAACCGCAAAAAACAAGTCTGTCCTGGTATTGACCAGATACATCAATGACCCAATGAGCTAACGATATAAAGTGGGATCCACCAACTTACCCTCGGAAGCATGAAGTTGCTTCTAGTTGGTGATCATAGGCATACACATCGGCATGCATTCCTCCATCCAAAATATCTTCAGAATATCAACTGCATACTTCCCCTATCCAAGGAAAATATGTCCAGGCTCCTGCCAAACCTCCATCCCCAGATAGTAATGCATCAATCCAATGTCTGTCATCTCATACTCTGATGCTAGATCTCTCTTGCAATGTGTAATGAGACGCTCATCACCTGTGATAAATAGATCATCAACATATAGCAGAAGAATGAGCGGATCTCCTCCAACCACAATGAAGTATAGGTTGGGATCAGCCTCACTCTTCTGGAATCCCATCCATGTCAAGTATCAATCCTGGAGTACCAAGCTGTAGGAGCTTGCTTCAGTCCATACAAGGCTTTCCTCAGCCTGCACACATGAGAATCTCTCCCATGGATCTCAAATACCTATGGCTTCTCTAAATATACCTCCTCCTACAGAAGACCATTGAGAAATGCAGTCTTCACATCCATATGGTGGATCTTCCAACCCATCTCTGCTGCTATAGATATAACTGCCCTGATAGAAGAATACCGAGCAACTGGAGCAAATGTCTAATCATAGTCAACTCCCTCAACCTATGAGAACCCCCGTGCCACAAACTGAGCCTTGTACTTCTCCACATTGCCATCCACAGCATGCTTTATCTTGTAAATCCACTTGGAAGTCACAACTGACTTCCCCTCAGGTCTCGACACTATCTCCCAAGCATCATTCTTCATGATGGAATGGTACTCTTCCATCATGGCATCTCTCCATACTTGATACTGGGAAGCCTCCTCAAATGTGGATGGCTCAGAGTCATGAAGACTCGCAACAAGGGCCATACCATACCTGTCTGGCTCCACCACTGTCCCGATCTGCTCCTGGGGCCTACCAAATTCCTCTACATCCTTCAAGGTCTCCTGAATCCACTTAGGCTTCCTATTCCTTGAAGATTGCTCCTCCCAAACTGGTCTTGGGCTCTCCTCATCTGACGAAGTCCCAGTACCTGAAGGTCCAACACCCTGAGGACCAGTACCTGATGAACCTATGCCTGACGAACCTATGATCTGAGGACTCAACCCTGAACCTGTCCCTGAAACTGTCCCTGCAGTGCTAGCCACCTAAATCACTGAACCTGTAGAAGCTGTGCCTGTACCCTATGATCCAGCCACTCTAGAAACCTGTGGACCTGATAGTTGCAACGAAGAAGCCTGTACCAACTGAGGTGTGGGAGTTGGTCTCTCCCCCTGCTCTAACTCCCATACTTCCTAAAGGCTCTCTCCTCATCAAACTTCACTTCCCACCAGACAACAAATCTCCTCAGGCTAGGTAAGTAAAGCCAATAGGCCTTCAAAGTCTCATCATATCCCACAAATATGACTCTCTCTGCAGTGGGATCAAACTTCGTCTTCTTCTTAGAAAGGACGTGAGAGTAAGTCGACGAGCCAAATATGCGAAAGTGGCCCACCTCAGGCTTCTTGCCTGAATACATCTCCGTTGGAGTCTTCCTCCCCACTGCCCTGTGAGGACTCTTGTTCTACAGATAAACTACAGTGCTACATGCCTCTGCCCATAGAAAGAAAGGTAACCCCTGATCATGAAGCATCACTTTGGCTACCCCCACAATCGACCTATTCTTTCTCTCTGCTACTCCATTATGCTCAGGAGTGTAAGGAACTGTCAACTGTCTCTGAATGCCCTCCTATCTGCAAAATGCATTGAACTCCTTGGAGGTATACTCACCCCCATTGTCTGACCTCAAAATCCGGATCTTCCTCCCCGTCTGCTTCTCCACAAGGGCTTTGAATCCTTGGAAGACTCTCAACACAAGTGGGTACTTTTTGCTCCTCAAGAAGTAGATCCATGTTTTCCTGGAGTAGTCATCAATGAAGCTAATGTAGTACTCAACACCTGTCAAAGACACTGATGACATAGGACCGCATATGTCATAATGGATAAGATCTAGCACCCCTACAGCTCTCGTGTCACTGCTCGAAAAAGAAATCTTGGTGTACTTTCCCAAAGCAGACCCCCTACACACATCACTCTGCTCAATGCTGAACTATGGTAATCCTGTAAGCATGCTCCTCAACAATCTAAGAGCTGGGTGATGTAGGTGGGCCATCCTCCGATTCCATAGCTCACATAGCTCACTGCTGCTGCTGTGTGCTAGAGCGCACTGTGGCTGAAACAAGATCTTGTACAACTTTCCACATCTGACTCCAATGTCCATGGCACTAGACATACCTGTAGCCCTGGGATACACCTGCACTCTCCCATCTGAAAAGCACACCCCAAGACCCCTGTCCTCAATGGTGGAAACTGACACAAGGTTCTTCTTCAGCCCAGGGACATACAACACATCCCTCAGAGTCATGAGACTCATCAACTCCCTTTGAAATGTAATGGTCCCTCGACCAGTAGCTCTAACAACGGTGTTGTCTCCAATGACAACCTCCACATCTCTACCTATCTGAGATAGCTCCAAGAACATCTCTCGAGCTCCAGTCATGTGGCTTGAGGCTCCGCTATCAATATACCAAGTAGTAGAGGTGGATGGACTCCCCTGGTGACCTGCCAATAATGAATGCTCACTATCCATATCCATGTCTGTGCTAGTGGTTAAAGAGACTCTCTCTCTCTCCATCTGTCCAGTATATAGGGAAAACTCCCTCTGAAATGCATCACCAAACTCATCAACCTCTACTGAGCCCGCTGTCTGCTATCCCTGTCCCTTCTTCTTCTTCTTGCTTGGACACTGTGAAGCATAGTGCCCAAACGCCTGGCATGCATAACACTTGATTTTACTCAAGTCTTTCTTCTGCCCACTCTACTGCTGTTGCTGGTGCTGCTTGGCCCCACCCTTCTTGGGACCCTTCTTCTTCTTTCCCTTAGCTTCCAAAGCCACATTCTCGTCATCAACCCCACTGTGAGATGTACTGCCCTGTACAAGACCTCTCCTAGTCTCCTCCTACACAAAGTCATCCCAAAGTATCTCCCAGGTAGGTAGGTTCTCTCTGCCCACTATGGCTTGCACAAATGCACCCCAGGACTTTGAAGCCCCATTCACTGCTATGCATACTAGCTCTGTAGCGGATACCATCTCCCCAACCACTGCAAGTTCATCCCGAACTGCAGAAATCCTGGTAAGATATGCTATGACTCCCTCATCCCCAGTCATATTTATACTTTTGAGTTTCTTTTTGAGAACCATCTTCCTGTTCTCATTGGAACTCTCATAAAAGCTGATCAAGGCTGACCACATCAAGTGTGCCCTAGTCTTGCCTGAAATGTGAGTGATTATGTGGTCTTTAACTGCATCTAGAATGATCGTCCTAGATTTACAGTCCTTCTTGTTGAAAGCTGATAGAGTTGCTGCATCTACTGATGCGGGAATGACAACCGGGTTAGTTGTAGTGTTCCCAACTATATCCGGCCATAACTCATTCTCCTCCAGTATCAGTAAAATTCTTGCCTTCCACGGCACAAAATTTCCTGTCCCATCCAGCCTATCCTCCAGTCTAAGACCTGTAGCCATCTCTACACCAACCCAACAAAGTGCTTCTCACTGACATAAGGTAAAATACTAAAAATTTATGAGATCTGAAAATTTCTGTGTGTCTGCAAACTATCACTGTTTTCTGCCCCTAAGCTCTGATACCATGAAAAAATTCTGTGTTTTACTGTTTGTTGGTTTATGTCAACATTTCGTGGTTTTCACATACAACCGGTTTTGTATTGGTTGTAGGTTACTTATGAAATTTCACTGAACAATTAAACACACAGTAAAATACACTAATAGGATGAAAAATACATTTAACAATCACACCATAAAATGATAGACTCAGAGATTTTTGGCCAAAATCCTGGAAAAACCCCCACGGGAAAAACCAGTTAGAGAGAGAGAGAGATTTTATTATCTTCAACAAAATATCAGAACAGAAATACAATGAAAATTTAACTTATCTCCACCCAATATTTCATCTCAAAATCTTGAAAAACATGCCCAGTAAAGCCTTGAAAACTGTGTAGAAAAATAACAGCAGTCCATACAACTGTATAGCCTCGATTTCTGTGCCCTATTTTATCTCGAAAACTATGCAGAGTTTACCTCGATTTCTATGCCAAAAATTTGCCTAGAAAACTGTGCCAAAATCCATACTATACGAAATCCATACACCTTGAAAACTGTGCAGCATTAAATGCAGTCTATACACCTTGAAAACTATGCATCATTAAATGCAGTCCATTTCTCTATCTCCATTTCTGTGCAGCATTAAATGCAGTCCGTACACCCTCGATTTCTGTGCAGCCTCTCTTCTTGGGAATCATGCCAATGCCCTAGCTCGACCTCCTTCTCTCTTAGCTCAGTCTCTCCTTCTCCAAAAAATGAAAAGTGAAGAGTTTTGCCTCCCTCAACCCTTTTTATCTAAACCCTAAGTGGGAATCTAATCCAATGGTGGAGAAAGATCCAATCCAATGGCTAAGATTCAATGAGAGTAAAAATCACTTAAATAAATCTAATCACCCACTTAAATTTATCAAAAAGTGACTTTAACTTTATAAAGTCTCATTAAGTAGCTTTTAATGTGAGGGTCACATTTTTCCCTTTTCTAAGTGACTTAGGCAAAAAGTCACTTAGGGAACAAATTCCTAGGCACAAAACTAACATATTGATTGGGAGCAATTTCTGCTAACTGAAGGGCACAGTTTCTGAGCTATGGACCAATCTCAGAAGATCATCTTAACTTCATTCAATTTCTTCGAGTCGAAAGTTGAGATGGGGATACTTTTGAGAGAGAAAGGTCTCTATAGGGTGATTATGGAAACTGAGGCAGAGCCCAATCTAGTTGAAGAGAAAATTAAATGGCACAACAAGAGGGATGAGGCCTATGGTCTTTTGTGTCTGAGCATTTCAAGAGACCTCCTCTTCCACCTTGATGGATTGACATGACCTCATGAAGTATGTGAAAATATAGAAGATATTTTTGGTAAGACAGATGAGATGAGAGGACATCAAATCGAAAATGAGCTGATCCCCTTGATTACCAGCAGCTTCAAATCCTAGCAACTATACTTTTCCAAGTTTAAGGCCGTTGTTTTGAAGTTGAAACAATGTGGGATCAAAAAGAAGGAAGAGAAACTAGTTTTGTCCATTCTCTCTAAGCTTGGTCCTAATTATTCAGTGTTTTTTTTTACCTTCCATGCCACCAAGTTGACAGCTAAAAAGTGGAATATGCCTACTCTTATAGACTTCATTGAATCTCTCACACATGAGCAAGATAAGTTGGTGATGATGTGCACCATCAAACCTTCAAAATACCAAGCTTTGGATGTTGGAGGTTCAAGGTTGGATTCAAAAAGCAAGAAAAAAGCTAAAAAGAACCTTGAGCAAAAGAGAGTCAATTCTAAGTCTCAAGAGGAGCCCCAAGGTTCCAAGAAGAATTAGCAGAAGAAGAAGAAAAAAGGAGAAATAAGAAAATGTGCATACTACAGTAAGGGGTATCATCCTGAGAGCTCTGATATGAAGAAGAAAATAGACATGTTGACCCAACTCCTAGAGAAGAATAACATCACCCTTCCTGATTTCTCAAAGAAGGAGGAAGGAGGATCAAATTCAGAAGACAAAGAGACAGTACATGCACTGGTTTATGGCACAGCAAGCTCACCTAGCTTCATCATAGATTATGGAGCTTCTAAACACATGGTTTTGACAAAAGAGACATTCTCCTCTCTTGACATGTCGAAAGGGCCACTAATAGTTTTGGGAGATGACTCTCTCACTGATAGTTTGGGGAAGGGTAGGATTGATCTTGACCATGGTAGCTTCAATAATGTTTTGTATGTTCTAGGTCTTGCCTCCAATGTCCTATTAGTGTATTAAATGACTCATTCTGGGTCTCCAAATAAAGTCACATCCTCCCATGATGATGTTGAAATCATTGATATTTCAAATGGTAAAGTCATAGCAAAAGGTGTTGTTGATCACACTTCGAAGGTATATAAGTTTTCCCATTTTCTACCCTACTCAAACCCGTCTGCTCTTCTGATTCATGCGAATGACTCAAGCAAGATTTGGCATGAAATATTTGGCCATATTAATTACAAGTATATTTCTGATTTGAGTGAAAAATATATGGTCATAGGGTTACCCAAAATCAAGTTTTCTAAGGGAGTCTGTCAAGGTTGTATCTTAGGAAAACACTGAGAGCACAAGTATGAGAAAGCTAGTCATGAGAGAACCTATGCACCTCTTGATCTGATCCATAGTGACATTGCTGGTACATTCCATCATATGTCCTTGATTCAAGCCAAATATGCACTGACATTCATAGATGACTTTTCCAGGTATTTTTGGGTTTACTTCATGAACCATAAGTTTGAAGTTTTTAGCCTCTTCAAAGTCTTTAGAGCCTTTGTTGAAAACCAGTTTGGGAGGAAACTCAAGATCCTCAGTTATTACAATGGTGGTGAGTATGTCAAGTCTGATCTAATTCAGTATTGTAAAGATGTAGGTATTCAAATGAAACATTCAATCCCTTACACATCACAACAAAATGGTGTTGGTAAGAGAAATAAGAGATCACTAAAGGAGATGGCAACCTACATGATGGAGGCTAAGACTTTGCCACCAAAGTTTTGAGCTGAGGCTATAAAATCTACATCCTATATCTAGAATAGGGTGCCTCATAAGCATCTTTATGGTATGACTCCTTTCAAATCTTGGAGTGGGCACAAGCCAAATGTGACCCATTTCAGGATTTTTGGCTCAAAGGCTTGGGCTAGAATTCCAACTGAAAAGTGGAAGGCTTTTCAACCCCAAATACAATAGTGCCTATTAGTATATTGAAGATTCAAAAGGGTACAAGCTGATCAACTTGAGCACTAACAAATATTTCATTGAAAGAAGTGTTCAGTTCCAAGAAGATCCTTTAGTAGCAGTTGAAGTTGGAGAGTCTTCTTCACCATGAGATCCATTGATTGTAAGTGGAGAGACTAATGAATTTGCTGATTCTGATATGTTTGATAATGATTATTTGATTGTAGATCCTAATAGTCCTACAATACCAAAATGGGCAGTAAAAACCATTCATGTAGCTGGTGAACTAGATGGAAATCCTAATGACACTAGGAGGACTAGATCTCAATTTGAGAGTGCCCTTTGTGTGAAAGATCCTCTATTTTATGAGAATTGCTATCTGATGGTTGAATCAGATCCAAAGACATATCAATATGCAGCACATTATCCAAGATAGAAAACATCCATGAAAGAATAATTCAGCTCGCTCCAGAAGAACAACACTTGGGAATTGGTTGATCTTCCCCGAGGGAGGAAGCTAGTTCAATGTAAGTCGGTTCTCAAGACTAAGTTTTTTGCTGATGGTTCACCTTTGAAATATATGGCAAGATTGGTAGCAAGGGATACTCACAAGTACATGGTATTGACTACAATGAAACCTTTGCACCAGTGGCAAAGATGGACTCCATAAGGCTAGCTCTAGCCATTGCAGCTTCTAAGCAATGGGAAGTGCATCACATGGATGTGAAGTGTGCTTTCCTAAATGGAGATATCATCGAGAATATTTACATGCAACACTCTCATCTACAGAAGTAGAGTATAGAGGAGTTGTAAATGCAGCAACTCAATGTTTATGGTTGCAAGGGATACTTGGAGAACGTGGCTTCGAATTAGATTTTTCAACATTTATTTACTATGATAATCAGAGCACCATTCAAATCTGCAATGATCCAGTTTAGAGAAATCAAACCAATCACATTGATATCCATATGTATTACATCATCAAACAGCTTGTGCATGATAGCACCATTGATCTCCTCTTTTGTGCATCTTGAGAACAAGTAGCAGACATCTTCACCAAAGTTTTTTTGTGAGAATACATTCAGCAATCTCAAATCCCTGCTTGGGATTACTGATCATATTGAGAATCATGATTGATGACAAGATTCCAAAAATTTTGTTTTTCTTGTCCATGTTTAAGGGAGGATTTTCCCACTGGGTTTTTGCCTCTTTCGTTGGTTGTATGGACAAGCAGTATGGAAAGGGTGACTAAGCCTTATTGCTAGGCCCTATATTTTTCTGATATTTTCTCATAAATTTAGGATTACAGGGGGGTGTTAGAATAATCAACCCATAGTTACCTACCTTAGACATTAATTTTAATTATTTTTGTCTTATTACCTAGTTTCCTAGATACCATTCTATTCTAGTTGCCTTCTACACGACTTAGAAGTCAACACATGCTTAAAATGAGTCATGGAGCACTTGGGAAACATCCTGGAAACCAAATTTAGCATGTCTGCTTTATTCTAGATCCTCCAAAGTGCATATCTGCTTTTTCTAAAAAGCTGTCTATTTTATTGAGATTTAAGGAAAAAGGAAAAGCTAGACTAGGTGTAGTTGACTTGTTCTTTTCCCACCTCATAATCCCTCCTTTTATCCTAATAAAAGAATGTATAATTTTTCTTTCCATCCCTCTTTAGATTGCCTATTTGAGTTATCCAATTCGTGAGCATCTTGGTAGATTTGAAAACTGCTTTATGCACTTATGGGGGATTTGACTAGATTAGTAAGCCAGCTTCTTTTACTATTTCGAATGGCATCCTTATGCACTCGAATATCTCATGTTATTATATATTATAGCAGCCTATTACTTCACAAGGTTGGATATTGTACACTTATTGAATACAGATTAGAGTATTGCTCCAATTTCAGTCTCCTATGGTGTTAATTTTGCATGTTTGATTAGCAATTTTGTGAGTGTAATTGTTCTATCTCTTGGGTTCAATTTCCACATTTCTATAATTCCAAATAAAAATTTATTCTCAGTTTCATGTCACTAATATGGGAATCATCATGGCCCTCCGGTGACGAGATCTATTCCTGTCGACTTCAGATCATTATCCAGGGATTAGACCTAGAAACCTAGACAGTACCTTGGACATGCATGCCTCAATGGCAGGTTACCTCACTTTCAACATGAGTTCACATCATTTATTCTTGATTGAAATATCTCATCAAATTTTCAACTTCAAGTTCTTTATTCACATTCGATGATTTTTACTAATATGCCTTGGGAATCATTGACATTAATGGTGATTTTCGTCACACTTGTTAACGGTTGAAATCAATGACTGGTAATCAAGTGGTTTCTACCATGTTCGACGTCAATAAATTGTAATCACATGGTTATATTCGCATCATTCGAATATTGGGATGAAGACCCTGAGTGATTAGGTTTCTTTTTCCTCATCATCTTTGCCTATGGTCAAGTTACATTTGGAGATCATTTAGAGTCATGACATGGATCCAAATTGTATGTCTGGTGGTTGTGTTCCATATCTGAAAATGAGAGGAATAGATCTACTTTATATATCTCATACCTATGACCTATCTCTTACAGTAGTCAATCATGGATCTATAGTGTATTATTGGTAGCCATGACATAGTCATCATCATAGATCTACAGTGTATTGGTCCGTATCTATGGTTTAATTGGATAATGTCAGTTACTGTTCCTCTATAAGTATCTCTCGCTTTGCCTTTGTATCAGATGAAAAACTTGCAAAGTATTTCACCCGTCACTTAATTCTAGCTTCATACTTTGGGGGGAATTCAGTTGCACATGAAAATCTCACATTCCCTAGTCAACCTTTAGATGACTTTCTTGTTTCCTCACAACCTCCCAAAAATCTCGTTCTGGATCACCTTGGCAATTTTTGTACATGAACTAGAAGGAACGGTGCTCTTCTATTTTTTCCACAGAGCATCATCGATGCTTCCATCAGTTGAGAAAGAAGCACCATTAGCCCTTTACACTGGGAAAAATCCAATATTGATGCTCTATCCATTTTACCAAAAAGCATTGATCATCACTAAAAGGAGAAAAAAAGAAGCTTCTAGAATGTTCCATATGGAATCCTTCATGGAATTGGTTCTTTCATGTTTGGGAGAGGTGGCATTCACCTTCCTGACCTATAGGGATCCTATTCTATCCTTTTGTCAAGTAATCCTATGAGTTCTTTGCCTATAAATGAAGCCTCCATGAAGCGAATGGAGGAGGCCAGAAAAAACACCCTTATGCTTCTAGTTTGAAGTATGGATAGAGGCAAAGTAGAGATAGCTTGTAGATGGAGAAGTCTTCATAGGAGTTTGTATACATTTGTTGAGACATAAGCTATCAACATCAAGTCTTTTGGTTGCACTTCTTCTCATCTATTATTAATACAAAAACATTTCCCTTTCCTATATTTGATTATTGTGTTCATGATTAAATATTTTTGGAATCCTTAATCACCAGTATGGATAGTTGATTATCATGATTCTCTCATCTTTTCGTTTGTCTTATGGTCTATCTTACAAGTATTGAATCATCTTAAGGAATTTCTGGAGAGAAGATAAACAGGTCTACGGTCCAGGTATATGATGTGTTATGTTAATTAATTTGACTATTCAAGGGAATCATATGTGGCTTTAATATTTTATTCTGTAGTTGTGTTTTTCATTATAGAGGAACAAGTAGTGGCAACAGTGGTTGAGAACTCCTAATAACAACCACTTACCTTGCACACCAGTTTAGGAGTGGTCATTTTCATACTGTACTTAGTTTGTGGGTGGATTTTCACTCCCTTCATCTGGTATTAACATTAGTGTTCACTCTCACGGGGGTGATAGTTGAAACATCAACTTTGGGGATAAAACCTACATTCCATATTATGTCCCATCATCTAATGTGTCGATTCCTTCAAAGGTATTTCTTATGACGAACCCTCCCTATGTCTTGCACAGTCCCTCGAGTAATGTGGCTCCATCTCACTATGGTGTCCCCTTGTCAACTGGTGTATTTGTATATCGAGGTTGTGTTTCCCATATGTCTAGGGCTCAACCAGTCTATTATTGATATAACTATGGTTATATGGTGCCTCCTTCTCAGGGAATACCTCATCACAAGATTCTCATGCAACCTTATATGGCCCTTATGGGAGGTGTTTCCTATCCAATTACTCAAGGCCATATCCTTTATCGGAATCAACCTTATCTAAACCAATCCTTTCAGGGGAAATGGAATTAGATGACACATCCTAGCCTCCCCATTTTGGATACCTTAAATCAGCCTATTTGAAGTTGACTAATGATCTGGGATGTCATGATATGATGTGCCCAATAGTTTCCACCAAACTTCCTTCAGACAATAAAAATTTTGAGGGAAAGAATGGTGAGGACCCTAGAGAGAACATGGCTAATGTTAACCTATGTTGCTCTTTGAATTTGTTGAACCATGATTATATTAGTTTACGGTTGTTTCATTCCACCCTCATGGGTCCCACCATGAAATGGTATATAGAGTTGCTCGGGGGCACATATCTAACTTTTAACGATTTAGCCTTAAAATTTCTCAACCACTTTTAGTTTTCAGTATTCTATGATGGCAGAATAGAGCTCTTGTCGAGTCTTGACATTTTGGAAAGATAAGGCCTCCAATATATTTAATCATATTCAAGAGTGGTGTAGATAGAGAGGTTCATTAAGGCCAACATTCCAGGCAAAATTTTGTTGCAATGGTTCTTGATGTCTTTATTACCGTACAGTGTGAAGGATGTTTTTACATCCATATTGACTAATTAGGAACATGCTATATTTAGGGCCCAGTGGTTGGATTTATTTATGCCCAGTCTTGGATTCTATATGAGATCATCCTTGATGCACCATGGTCAAACTTTGAACCTAATTTCAAACCTAGTTCGCATGCCACTGGGATTGCTGGCTCAAAAAAGTACCAAATTTGTAGACTAGGTTACAACTCAAATGAAAAAATTGTATATTAAACAGTCTGTGACTAGGATAAATTTGGCCTCATCCACTCCCACCTAGTTGGGATATTTACTATTGATGAATTCATCAGACCAGAAGGGTAACCAACATCCTGGAAAAAATAGAATAAAGTGAAGAAATAATAAACAGGGGAGGAATAAGAAGGAGGATCAAAATGATGAAAAAAACATAGATAATGTTGGGATGGACAAGGAACCTATGAAAAAGGTCAAACTCCCTTGCAAACATTGTGGGGGATACCATCTCACATACTTGTTCCCTCATACTAAATATGCCTCAAAGTTCATCTCATAGATCCTAACTATGTTGATTAACCCTTTTTCTAATAATTATAATGTTGATGTATTTGTAACCTCAAAATGTATTCACTTGTATATCTTATGTATTGTATTTCATTGTACCCCAATGTTCCTATTAGGAGAATCATTAATGTAATCAAGTCATGTAAAGTCATATAGGTTAACCCTCCCTTGTTGATCAGGGGCCAAAGTCCCGACAGCTAAGGGGCACTAGTGTTATTAGACTCTCCTAGTGAATTCAACCTTGGTAAGTATTTGTCAAGTCAGAAACTAGTATAAATAGAGAGTGATACTCTCTATTTGGCACACACACTCACTCAACTGTAGTGCATGAGTGAGAGAGAGATCAACTATCAGATATCATCTTTGTGGTTTTGGGTTTTACTTTTTCCATTGGCGATCATTCTATCTCTGAGGAATTTGCAGGGTTTTCTCCTTTATGGCTTCCCCGAGGAAAAATCTATGTGTCTCTTGTCTCTTGTGATTATTGTTGTGCATGTTCTTCTCTTAGATAAGATCCTAGATTATATTGATTAAATGATAAAAATATAACATGGTATCAGAGCTAACCTGAGAAGAAGACATTGTGCAGCTGCATAAGCTAGGGATTATTACTTTCGGGTCTCTCTCCAAATATCATTAGCAAAAGGAGGCTAGGTTAAGTCTCCATTGAAGGGCACATATTTCTGTCGAAGCAGAATCTTATTCAGAGCATTTTTTATTTTTGTCCTATCACTACAATGAGAAATTAGGTATTTTTATAGAAGTGGAATTTTTGAGTGAGGCCAGCATAGGTTTATTCTCCTTCTGAAAATCAAATTTTAGAGACCAAGATCAATTTTTTTGGTTGGGTAGAACTCCAGGCAAGTCAAACCCTAATTTTCCCTTGAACAAAAAAACTGGCACTAAAGAAGATCAGCTCCAGATCCAGTCTCACCATCTCAAATTGGTAATATCTAAATATTTTTTATTTCCATTTGAGGTTCTCAGTTAATACGTCTCATCACACCAACCTTAACGAAAATCTTGAAGGATCTGAAAATTTCCTAGCATGGAAGTATAGGATCTCATTGGTTCTTAAAGAAAATGAATTGGACACCTACATAAGTGGAGAGGTTCTAGTTCCAAAGGGAGATGAGGGTAAATCCTTCCATAAGAATAGCTTAGTCAAGGCTAAGAGGATTATTACTAATTCAATCAAGGATCACCTTATACCACAAGTGTCTCCCCTAAAGACATCTAAAGAAATGTTTGATTCCTTGACGAAGCTATTTGAAGGGAAGAACATAAATTGAAAGATGACCTTGAGAAACTAGTTGAAGAATGTAAAGATCCAGAATGCAAAGACCATACAGTCACACTTTACAAGGGTTTCTCAAATCAAGGAACAACTTGAAGAAGTGGATGAAGAGGTAGAGAATGCAGAAATACTGATGACCACCTTGAATGGTCTTCCTAGGTCATGGCACTCCTTCAGTCAAGGTATTTGTGCTATAAGGAAGCTGGTAAAATTTAGTAGGTTGTGGGAGGAATGTTCACAAGAAGAAGCTCGAATAGTATCCCAAGAAGAAAATATGAGAAGTGAAGATAAAGCTCTCACAGTACACTCCAAGAAAAGCATAAGGGACTATCATCATCACCAATGTAAGCATTCTCACAAGAAACATAACCCTAGAAGATCAAGTAAATATCTATCTAGATTCAGATGCTATACATGTGATGAGAGATGACACTTTTCCAAAGAATGTCCTAGAAATAAAGGTGGTTCTTAGAAGAAGAAGGGAAACAAAAGAAGACATCATGCCCACACTACAAAAGATGATGAACCTCCCAGAAAGAGTATCAAAGAAGAAAGTGAAGAATCTTCAAGTGATGAAGAATATGTGTTGATTTCTTCCCTGACAGGAATTGTCACACATGAAAGCAATGATTGGTTCATGCATAGTGGGGATTCGAAGCATATCATGGGATTCAAAGAATCTTTTGTGAAAATATTTGAACATGAGTCACCCCAAAAGTGAAACTTGGGAATGACTACCAGTCAAGGTATTTTTTTAAGGATTGTAATATTATAGTTAAGTGGAGTTTTCTAGGCGATTATTTTGGGTTGAAAAAAACATGTTTATAGAGAGGTAGGAGAGTATTAAATATGAAACATACAATTAACACTGAAATGTGTAAATTTTGGTGAATATTATGATTAAAAAAAACATATTTTATGTAAATATAGGCGATATTAGAGACTAAAAAGTGAATTTATTTTTTGAAAAAAACCCAAAAAATAGCCAATTGGTGAAATTTCGCCACTAAAAATTACCCTGCTACCAGTATCCCATAAAAGGTAGTGGTGAATCCTCCTATAATCTAGACTCTAGAAAGTATATGAAGATGAAGGATGTCTTGTTTGTACCAGGACTAAAGAGGAATCTCCTCTCCATATCTGCATTGGATGCAAATGGAATGAGGGTTGCATTTGTAGATGGCCAAGTCCTTATGTGGCCAAAGGGAAATACTATAGATGATGTAGTAGTGATTGGAGAGAAAGAGGGAGGCTTACAAAAACTAAAGGGACAACTAGAACAAGCCTTGGTCCATGATTTAGTAGAGCCAAGTGAAATTTGGTATAGAAGGCTTGCACAGGTGCACTATAGGGAACTACCACTTGTAAGAAAATTTGTTGAAGTTATTCAGGAAATACAGGAAAAACATGAAGGTTTCTGCAAAGGATGTGCAAAAGAAAAGAACACAAAGAAGACATTTCCAAGTAGCGAGAGAAAGGCCAAAGGAATCTTGGAAATCATCCACTCCGATGTATGCGGTCCGATGTCATCTAGTTCATTGAGTGGGTATGTATACTATGCTTCTTTCATTGATGAATTTTCTAGAAATACATTGATATATTTCTTGAAAAGTAAGGATGAAGTATTCTGTAAGTTCAAAGAATTCAAATCCTTGATCAAGAACCACAGAGAGAAGAAAATCAATACCTTTCGATTGGACAATGGAGGAGAATTTACATCAGATGAACTCAAAGAATTATGCAGATATTCAAGAATTAAGAGGGAGTTGACCACTCCATATAATACACAATAGAATGGGGTTGTAGAAAGGAAGAATAAAATGATTATGGAAGTAGCAAGGGCTATGCTAGATATTTCTATGCATATATGGGAAGAAGCTTCTAGAACAGCGATGTATGTACAAAAATGTACTCCAGATAGAGTACTTGAGAACAAGACACCTAAAGAATTCTTCTCCAGAAAGAAACCAAAAGTTAGTCATCTCAGAATATTTGGATATCTAGTGTACATACACATTCCAAAATAAAAGAGGACAAAGTTAGATCCTCTAGGAAAAGAGGGTATATTTGTGGGATATAGTGAAAGATCAAAGGATTAAGGAATATACCTCCTAGGATTCAAGAAGATCGACATCAACAGAGATGTAACATTTGAAGAAGACTCAGCTTACAACAAATCTAGAAAAAATACCTATTACAGAACTTGAAGAGATAGAAGTACCCAGGATCCAAGATACAACTATGAATGAAGAAACTCTAGAAGAAGATCGAGGAATAGGCGAACCTCAGGAACCTATAGATCCACCCCAAGAGAATAATCCTTAAAAAAGGAAACTTGCATGGGTATGAGAGGCTTTCTAAGGTGTAGAAAGATATGGGGCTCCAAAAAAAAAGCACATAGAAAGCAAGAGAACTAGGTCCTACTCTGCTTATGTAGCCTTATTATGTGACATCATTGATAAAGAACCTTCCAAATGTCAAGAAGTGACAGAAAAGAAAGAATGGAAGGATTCTATGATCGAGTACCAGTTGATCATGAAGAATGATGTCTAGGATGTTGTCCCAAGACAAGAGGGAAAGTCTGTTGTGACTTCCAAGTGGATCTACAAGATCAAGCATGATGTAGATGGAAGCATAGAGAAATATAAAGAAATATTTGTGGCATGCGGCTTCTCCCAGAAAGAAGGTATAGATTATGAGGAGAATTTTGCACCTATAGCCAAATACACTTCCATCATATCAGTACTTGCTCTGGCTGCAGTAATGAAATGGAATATACACCAAATGGATGTCAATACCACTTTCTTGAATGGTGTAGTAGAAGAAGTAGTGTATGTGGAGCAGCCACTCGGTTTTGAGACACATGATAGGGAGACTCATGTGTGCAAATTGAAGAAGGACATGTACACTTTGAAATAGGAACCCAAGACATGGTATGAAAAAATTGATAGCTTCCTGACTGGATTAGGCTTTACCAAGAGTAAAGAGGATTCCAACCTTTACTATAAGGTTGAGGAAGGGAACCCTCTGATACTCCTACTATATGTAGATGACCTATTTTTAACAGGTGAAGATGGGTTGAATTCTAACACAAACATGAAGCTTTCTGTCGAGTTAAAGATGAAAGACTTGGGTATGATGCACTAGTTTCTATGCATGGAGGTGTGGTAGAATGCAAATGGAATCTCCCTAGGACAAGGGAAGTATGTAGTAGAGATCCTGAAGAGGTTCGAGATACTGGACTACAAGGCCATGACCACACCTATAGGATCAAACCTGAATCTATTGAGTGATGCTTCATCAAATTCAGTTGATGGTACAATGTATCAACAGATGATTTGGTCCTTGATGTACCTGACGAATGCAAGACCAAATATCATCTTTGCTGTGAATACATTGAGTCAGTTTGCGACGGATCCGAGACATGTTCACCTGATTGCTGCAAAGCATATTCTAAGGTCCTTGACGGGTACAGTTTATTATGGACTCAAGTATGAGGTGAATCAAAAGATTAACCTATAAGGTTATGTGGATTTAGATTGGGCATAAAATGTCGTTGATAGGAAGAGAACTTTGGGGTGCTGCTTCAGTATGGGATTAGGTGTTATCTCTTGGTTTAGCAGGAATAAATTTTGCATGGCACTGATTATAGCCGAAGTAGAGTATGTCGTAACTTGTTCAGCTAGTTGTGAGGAAGTGTGGCTGAGGAAGATACTATATGATTTATTTGATCTCCAGTTGGATGCTACTTGTATATATTGCAACAACTAGATTTGTGTGAAGTTGTTAGAGAGCCCATTGTTCCATGACAAGTCAAAGCATATCGAGATCAAATATCACTATATCAGGGATATGGTGCAGAGAGGAGCATTGAACCTCCCATATGTTGTGACAGACGAGTTGATAGCTGATGTGCTAAACAAGTCATTGGCCATAGTGAAGTTTGAATACTTGAGAGAGAAGCTTGGTGCTCATCAGATCGAGGCTCCTTCCAAATGGAAGTGATGAGTCCAAGAACCTTTCTGACATGGATGCTAGATGTGTTCCTATCATGGTGAGATGTAATTGCAGATCCTTTCTGACATGGATGATGGATATGTTCCTCCCATGTTCAGATGTAAGTGTACATCCCTTCTAACATGGATGTTGGATTTGTTCCTCCCATGGTCAGATGTAAGTGCAGAGTATTTCTGACATGGATGTTGGATTTGTTCCTCCCATGGTTATATGTAAGTGTAGAGCCTTTTTGACATGGATGATGGATGTCTTCCTCATATGGTAAGATGTAAGTGCATATCCTTTTTGAAATGGATGTTGTATGTGTTCCTCCCATGGTTAGATGTGAGTGATGGGACTTTCTAACATGGATGTTGGATGTGTTCTTCCCATGGTAAGATATAAGTATTGGGCAGGCCTTTCTGACATGGTTGTGGGATGTGTTCCTCCCGTGGTCAGATATAAGTGTTGAAGAATATGAAGACCTACATGAAGGCTAGGCCTACAACCAACGTGAAAAAGGGCTGGCTTTGTAGAACTTCCTATGATGAGTAGAATTGATAGATAGCACCATTTTCTTGAGATAGAGGGATCAGTGATGATGATGATGATCCAACCTAATGATGATCCATCATGATGATGATCCGGGGATGAATACTTCTATTGATGAACTATGTCAAGAGAATACCTTCCTAGTTAAAAGGGAGTGTTGATGTATTTGTAACTTCAGAATGTATTCACTTGTATATCTTATGTATTGTAATTCATTGTACCTCAATGTTCCTATCGAGAGAATCATTAATGTAATCAAGTCATGTAAATTCATAGAGTTTAACCCTCCCTTGTTGATTGGGGGGGAAGTTCTCACATTTGAGGGGCACTAGTGTTACTAGACTCTCCTAGTTAAGTCGACCCTGGTAAGTATTTGTCAAGTCATAAACTAGTATAAATAGAGAGTGAGCCTCTATATTTGACACACACACTCACCCAATTGTAGTGCATGAGTAAGAGAGAGATCAATTGTCGGAGATCATATTTATGGTTTTGGGTTTTACTTTTTCCATTGGTGCCCATTATATCTTTGAGGAAGTTGCAGTTTTTTCTCCTTTATGGTTTCCTCGAGGAAAACTCTTTGTGTCTCTTGTCTCTTGTGATTATTTCTATGAATGTTATTCTCTCAGATAAGATCCTAGATCATATTGATTAAATGATAAAAATTTAACATATAATATGGCTTTGAGGACCATGGACACCGGATGAAATTTTGGTTGGCATCAAAACCCACCGACTATGGAAGGTGGTCACAGTTGCATTGACATGATGTCAGCTGCTGATGTTGTGACTCATTCATGAGACTATGGTCTATCACAACAAAACATGGCTAAGGATCCTACACCTCCTGTAGTTCCTTTGTAGATAGATAAGCCTGAAGCTATACCATGCATACCTAAAGGGGTCCTAAAGAGTATGACAAACAATCATAATGCGCAATCCTCCCAACATTATTCCATTGTTGAGGTTTTGGTCTAGACTCTTTATGCGATGTCGTGTCTTGAATTTATTTAGACTTGTACTTCGTAGAGGGGAGCGATGTTGTATGATGTTGGAGTGGTTGAATCTAATTTCTCCACTGTGGTTATATTTGAAAGTCAGTAGGTCCATCCTTTCTTTCCTTATCATGTGGGTTTCCAATTCCATGTGGAGTGTTTAAATGACATTATTAAATGCATTATTGCGGATGAAGAAATTGTGACCTTTGTGATGTTTTTAGTTTATTGGAAAGGCTCTTGATCATATATGTTGTCCAAATCTATGACTATGTTGATTGCATTTGATGGATGTTTGTTTAATCCACAAGGAATTATTCCCTCCCTTCAAATCCAGTTTGGGTAGAATATCGTGTCAGTCATGGTTGAGGCGGTTGATGAGCCCCATGACTACAATATTTTACTAGGACAAAAATGGATTTACGCTATGAAAGTGACTGTGTCATCCATATTTTGAGTAATGTGCTTCCCTTTTGAGGATTGGATTATGACGATAAATCAATTGTCATTCAATAATTCTAGTTCGTTACTATCATCGGGACCTACTATCCCATCCATTGATAATTCTCATCCAACAACTAAGAGTGTTGCAATAACAATGTATCCATCATTTATGGGAACTTTTAATATTTGGAACCAATTATAGCTATTAGTTTTACTCCTTGTGGTAGTTCCTCACCTTTGAGTTCAGTCCCTTTTTGCACAACGTATTTGGATGACCCATGGACTCTCCCTTATTAGAGTACTTGGGATGAATATATTAGACATACCAATATAGAGATGTTGTTTTCTGCAACAGAGACTATTGATAAATCCATACTTAATCCTATTGTAGACCATGATCCTTCCTTTTTGCAGATAGAAGACGAGGATTTTCTTACATTGCTTTCTTGGGAATTTTCATCATCATGCTCACATGATTTCATTGAATGTATTTTTCCTTCAAATGAAGTGATTCTCGAGGCCATGACTGGTCCAGAAAAAACTTGGGAGGAGATGCATCACTGATCTTAATTCCTCCTGTAGATTGAACAGATCAACTATGATGACTTTAAGATGACCATAAGAGATAATTTTGGTCATCCTATGATCCCATTAGGCACTCATGGAACAGATGCTGAAGAGAACATGTTTAATTTATCTCCTACTATTTCTATCAACATTTTTTGGATTCTTGTTAAAGTCGAGAATGTTTACATCGGTGTTCATTGTTCACCCAATAAAATCAAAATATACACCACTCTCTTTAAATAATTTCAGGTCGTCTTTGCTTGTTCTTATGATGAAATTCTAGGGACTGATCCTTGCATTGTTGAACATGAAATCAAAACATATCCAAATGATAAATCCATTAGACAATGCTTACATGCAAAAAAGCCCCATAAAGAGCATGTCAATAAAGCTCAGATAGAGAATTTGCTTAAAGTTGGCTTCATTTATCCAGTTCTCTTAAGAAAATGGGTATCCAATCCCATTTTGGTCGATAAGAAGCAGGGGACCTGTTGGTACTGGAAGTTTCCCTATCAAAATTTTTAGTTTTCAGCAGCACATTGATCCAAAAATAAAAAAAGGCACTGCCAGAAGTTAAAATCTTAACAACTTTTTCTCCAAAGACCTTAATGTCGATGTCATCTTGGTTAACTTTTCTTCCTATCAAACTTGAATAAGGAGCTTAATAATCGAAAGGTCATATTACAAGCCAAGGATGGTAACTTTGTTGAAACGGAGTGGAAAAATTGATGGTAGGAGATGTTGTGGGGGTGGAGAAGGATGATTTCTTCCCAACTGACCTTTTTTTATTTTCGCTAAGCTATGATGATGGTGGTTTCTACATTGAGACAATGAACCTTGATGGTGAGACAAATTTAAAGTTAAAGAAAGCATTGGAGGCAACAACAAAGTTATATAATGCTGAAATTTTCTGGTCCTTTAAGGCTTTTATCAAATGTGAGGATCCAAACCCAAGCTTGTACACTTTTTTTGGAACTATGGAATATGGAGGTCAAAACTATCCTTTGTCATCTCAGCAGATTCTTCTTAGATACTCAAAACTCTGCAACACAAAGTATATTTATGGCATGATAATTTTTAGTGGACACGATACCAAAGTGATGCAAAACACCACTGACCCACCATCAAAGAGAAGTGGAATTGAGAAGAAAATGGATAAAATTATTTATTTCCTCTTCAGTATGTTGGTTTTGATTTCATTGGTTGGTTCAATAGCCTTTGGCGTCAAAACTAGGGATGACATGCCAGATTGGTGGTACCTAAATCAAAATAATATAACTAATTATTATAATCCTAAAAAACTAGTTTTTTCAGCATTCTTGCACTTTGTGACAGCACTTATTTTGTATGGTTACCTCATCCCAATTTCTCTCTATGTATCAATAGAAATTGTGAAGGTCGCGCAGAGCAGGTTTATTAAGAAGCACTGGCATGTCTCTATGAGGGCTGTGAGAAATTGGGCATAGTAGATACTGGAGGGGTTGCATTATTTGCATAATCACATGCCTTGCATAATTCATATTGATTTGAATTGCAGCAAGATTTTTCGTGAATGGAAATACTGGCATTTTGAAGATTTGGGATCTAGGTTTTGTTGCTACCTTGGGAAATGATCATGTTGATTACACTATTATTGGTACACCGGAATTCATGGCCCTGAAATTATATGAAGAGGATTATGATGAGCTGGTTAATATTTATTCCTTTGGAATTTGCTTTCTGGAGATGATTACTCTAGAAATTCGTTACAGTGAGTATCATTGCATTACTCAAATTTATAAGAAGGTGAGTTCTAGTGTAGGGCCTGCGGCATTGAAAAAGGTCACTGATCAAGAAACAACACAATTTATTGAAAATGCCTAGCAGTAACGTCAAAATCATATCACATTTGTTGTTTAAATATTGATAGCTCCATTGAATACTTATGTAATGACAAAATGATAAATGTTCAAAGATTGAGATAGCAGGTCTTTAATATTTCGGTGGCTTCCATTATGGGTGTCATGTTTGATTTGAATCAGTAATTTATGTTGTACCGTGTTAAGGTGGCACTCGACCACTCACACACACCTAGCAATGTTTCCAAATTCCGTTGGAAACAAGATTGAAAGTCTGAGATCACTAAAATTATAGGAAACTTTGGTGCATCCACATCAAATACTTCAGCCAGATGGAAGAGTACTGCGAGATAGAGAATTAGAATGAGTTCTTCAAACATTTAGTTCCATATTTTGAGGGCGATTGGTGATGATGTGACAGTCAAATATTTGGTCAAGGGACACTTGGTATTAATAGCTGACAGGTGAACTATCTTCTCTAGATTTCTTGCCAAGGAGCTCGAGATTGTCTTTATTTTTGCAATAGAGCATATTTTGGGGAGGATTGTCCAATCCTTAAAAACGGTAATGTAGCATTATAAAAGACAGGATTAGAAATTGCAAAGAGGGGAGAGGTACCAGCCGAGAGGGATGAGGTAGCGTTTGAACATTATTATACTAGGGTGGCAGGCACATGTATGCATTCTATTTTTTGTTAGCTACTTTGAAATGATTATGTTCATATGAGTCGCCTTTTTGTTTTAATAATTGAATTTCCTATGTTGTGATTTTGTCTGGTGTATGGTCTTTTTAATCCATTGCTAGATTCTCATGATTAATGTGAAGCTATCCTTAAGTACTATACTCAGAACCTTGTTCATGTCTTTCATAAATTCATACTCAGAGCTTTGTTTTATCCGTCTTGATTGTGATATATATGCTGCTGATTAGTATTTGCTTTCAAATCTAGCTTGATTTCTGTAGTAAGTCTTACCTACCACCAAATTTCATAAATTCATTTTCCAGTTATCCATTAAATCAATTTAAGATTTCTCTAAGCTTGACCCTAGTAGTCGATGTTCAACTTTAGTGATAACATCTTTTTCCGCCATTGCCGGGGATGGAGGAGTGAATATATCTTCCCTCAGAAGAATTATAACTAATATATCTAGTCTTTGATGGTGAATGTCGGTTGGTGACATAGTGGCTGGAAATTATTCACCTGGCGACTCCAACTTCTACTTATCCATATTTCAAATCTTAATGGATGATTTCATTGGATAATGAGGACTTTTGATCCGTCTTCTATTGTTTCAAGGTATGCATGTCTAGATTTTACAAAACTTCTTGGTTTTCCGAATCTTCTTCCTTTAGATGAATATTTGTTGAGAAATGGTCCTAAATTCAATGGAGAAGATCTATGTTTAGCTGTGAAACACATATCTAATTTCCATGAATTTACAGAGTTACTTAGAGTTAAACATGAAGATGTCTTTACTAGATTATTTTATTATTAATTACAAGGAAAGTGTAAAACTTGGGTTGAAGATTTGTCGGTTAAGTCAATTAGATCATTAACAGATTTTTGGATTGTCTTTCTGAAGAAATGGATGGAGAAGACAGAGTTTAGGGAAGGTCCTCTTTCCATTAAAAATTTTAGGGAATGGAATGATATGAGCACTCATGAGGAAATAGATGAAAATTTTTCTTCCCTTTTGTCTTCTTATTTAAATTCAAGTTCATGTAACTCGGAATCTAAAGTCATATTTTTAAAAGAATTTGCTGCATGTATTGAGAAAGATATTGAAGCTTTAGAGGTCAAGATGTAGAGTTTGTCTTTTCAAATCTCTTTTCAGCTGTCTTTTGATACCAAGATTGAGAATAAAGACAAGTTTGATAATCCAAAACTGAGAAAGTGGTATGACCCGATAGCCGACTATATCAAGGAATCTATTGATTCAGGGTTTCAATATTCATTTCATGATAAGTATAAAAATCAAACTTATAGATAGATGTTGATTTTTGTGCCTATCTTCATCTTGCTAATATAGAGATCAAGAGTTTCATCAGGTATTCAAATACTTGTATGGATTCACTGGAAGCATGATTTTACTTGACCAAAGTTGTAGTTTTGCTTAGTGTATATAGTGTGGATAAATAAGCTTCACACTTCAAGAATTTCCTTAAGTTTGTACAGTGTGATCAAATTGTTGTGAGAGGATTATTTTAGTTTCCAGAGTAGTTTAAATATTCAGCTAGTAGTGTGTTTTCAAGTTTTTTAAGTTGCAAAGATTTGGGATGAAGACTCCAACCCAATGAAATGGAAAGGAACTTGGTATACTTGTTCTTGGCAGCTCACAGGGAGCATTCCATCCCTAGCTAGAGCCAGATGTTGGTACCAAAAGTTTCCCTATCAAGAATTTTTAGTTTTCAGCAGCACATTGATCCAAAAATTAAAAAAAAGGCACTGTCAGAAATTAAAAGATCAACAACATTTTCTTGAAAGCCCTGAATGTTGATTTCATCTTGGTTAACTTTTATTCCTATCAAAATTGGATAAGGAGGTTAATAATTGAAAGTAGAAAGTCCATGCCAAGGATGGTAACTTTGTTGAAATGGAGTGGAAAAATTTGATGGTAGGAGATGTTGTGAGGGTGGAGAAGGATGCTTTCTTCCCAGCTGACCTTTTTTTATTTTCGTCAAGCTACGATGATGGTGTTTTCTACATTGAGACAATGAACCTTGATGGTCTTAGACAAATTTAAATTTAAAGCAAGCATTGGAGGCAACAACAGAGTTACATAATGATGAAATTTTCTAGTCCTTTAAGGCTTTTATCAAATGTGAGGATCCAAACCCAAGCTAGTACACCTTCATTGGAAGTATGGAATATGAAGGTCAAAACTATCCTCTATCATATCAGCAGATTCTTCTTAGAGACTCAAAACTCCACAACATAGAGTATATTCATGGCGTGATAATTTTTAGTGGACAGAATAGCAAAGTGATGCAAAAGAGCACTAACCCACCATCAAAGAGAACTAGAATTGAGTAGAAAATGGATAAAATTATTTATTTCCTCTTTAGTATGTTGGTTTTAATTTCATTGGTTGGTTCAATAGCCTTTGCTGTCAAAACTAGGGATGACATGCCAGATTGGTGGTACCTAAAACCAAATAATACAACTAATTATTATAATCATGAAAAAACAGCTTTGTCAGCATTCTTCCAATTTGTGACATCACTTATTTTGTATGCTTACCTCATCCCAATTTCTCTCTATGTATCAATAGAAATTGTGAAGGACACGCAAAGCATGTTTATTAAGAAGCACCATCATGTCTCTATGAGGGCTATGAGAAATTGGGCACAACAGATACTGGAAGGGTTGCATTATCTGCACAATCACATGTCTTGCATAATTCATAGAGATTTTAATTGCATCAATATTTTTGTGAATGGCAATAATGGCATTTTGAAGATTGGGGATCTAGGTCTTGCTGCTACCTTGGGAAATGATCATGTTACATACACTATTATTGATACATCGGAATTCATGGCCCTAAAATTATATGAAGAGGAATATGATGAGCTGGTTGATATTTTTTCCTTTGGCATGTGTTTGCTAGAGATGATTACTATATAAATTATGTTATGGAGAGAAATTCTTATGGCCTAGGGTACCACAATAGACAGCTTGACTCCAGAAATCAATCCTTTCCAATATGCAATAGAAATCAAATATCTAACACTAAGGGTCCGACCTCATACCTTATTCTGGATGGTTGAAGTAGATCCCCGTTGAGCTTTCCAACTTCAGCTTGAATTGATAGATTACTTCCTCAACAAGAAGTAAACAATACAAGCATACTATATATATTGGTGTTAGATCTATTCTAACATATATAATCAACAATGTATAAGCATTTGAAAACATCCATGGATAAAATATTCATTCAAACATACATTATTGGACAAGAAAAGATATTTCTATTAATAAAAATTATAGATTACAATGGATACAACCTCTGTCGACATGGCTGCGAATCGGAGAAACTGAATCCCCCACTTGGGCCTCCACCACTTCAATCCTCCATCTCTCGATAGCAATCTCACAAGAAAAAGGCAAGCTTGGGAAGAACACAAAAGTGCTTGAAGGGACAAAGGGATGCAAACTCAAGCACAAGTTCTGGCAACAATGGACTATAGTTTATTTGCTCTCAATTCTCTCATATGCCTTCAATGTACCATAGAGTTCCTTATATTGCTTTTCAAAGGGGTAATGAAAGGTTGAATCCGAGCAATCTCAAGGCATAGGGAAGGCCAGAAGTCAAGTGAGTTGGATCCATGTCAAGGAAAACTCTAAAAGGATTTGGATTTTCTACACATCCTGATGTACGCGGTTTTAGTGGTCAAACCCGCGTATATACGCGATTAAGGGTTTAAAAGTCGCATATATGAATTTACACATGTTTTTAGGGATGGTCAAGGAAACATCAAAGGACAAAAAATCGTCCAAAGGGTCTAATAAGTCTACAGAGGGACAGGGGAAGACCATACAAGTGTGATTCACCCGGATTCGTAAAATCAGCTATAACAGATGCCCCCTAATGTGCGAGGTCAGAGAGGTACCCATGTAAGGTCAAACTCTACCACTCATATCATGCCACTTCTAAAACAACAAGATGGTTCCATGACACAGTCGAGTGGGTTTGTACCTAAGGCTATGATGAAATGGTCATAAGGTCATGCAAAATGCAAATGGTGGTGAAACCTAACCTATATGCCAGTTTAGACATGATACCTGAGATCATCACGAACTAGTCAATCCAACGACTAAAATGACACTCAAAAAGGTCTCCTACATCAAGAACTAGGTCAAAAATGGTCCAAAATGATTAGAAATAGTCTGAACTATAGGAAAGGGGGTAAAAATTTTCAAAAAATTGAAAAATTTCTATAAATAGTAGAAAATTCAAAACATTATAAAACATTTGAAATTTTTACCCAATTGAGATCAAATTTTCAACAATGAATTACAAGAGATTTAGCTGGTGGAATCCACTACCGTTTCTTCTAGGTACTTACCCATGCTCTTCTCTTCCATTTCAATGCAATTTTTATCAAATTCCATGGTCATTTGAGGTTTCTAGGCCAATCTAAAAATGGTGTTGCGGCCAACACAGAAATCAAGGGTTTTTCCCTGTATAGGGTTCGCTATACATGAAAAATGCCCCCAAACCAGCGTACATATGCGACTGTTTGGTAAACAGTTTTGTATGCGGCTGCACATGATATTTTTTGCGACTCAGACATGCCGCTACCACCAGGATCAGCATACGGTGACATAGGTAACGAATCTCGACCCTGTCTTTAAATTTTTGAGGTTTTTAATTTTCTTTTTTGTGTTTTCTAATTATATGTAATCTAAAGACATATTTTTGGGTGGCAATACATAGTGACATCTACCATTTGTATGCAGATGTGCGACCATGGTGGCTTGAAGGCTTCCCTTGTCACAGACGGAGGGGAAGAGGAGATGATATCATGAGTGTGGATACAGAGCAGACACTCCAGAGCATTCATACCAATTTTGTGAGGCTGACACATAGGGTTCACATGGAGGAAGTCGAGGACTTGCATAAGGCTATGCACTGCCAGGTGGTGGGTGTACCATGAGCATGGTTGCGATTATTCCGACAGTTAGCTAGAGCTGTAGTGACCTTCCATGATCATAACCCCCCTCCTCCTCCACAGGCTTAGAGACCTTGGAGTGACACATTTTGTATTACTATGTATTATATTTTGGTGGCTCCAGAGCCCCATTTTTGTATTATGACACTATCTATTACCACATTTTGGATGTTTATAAATTTTTTTATGGTGATCGGTTTATTTATTTACATGTGTAAAATTTGTGTTTGTGATGAATTTATTATGTATGAAACAAATGCCAATCTAACATGTAGTTAGCATATGAGTCAGCAACTTGATTATTAATTCTTGGAATATGTATGTATGTTATATTGTCAAGTTGTCATTCTAATAATCTCATACATAAGAACCTTCTTAATAACGTCGGATCTCTAACATGGTACAAACCATTAAGCTGTGACACTACTAAATCTGAATCAAGACGTACCTTAAGAGAGAGAATGCCATGTAAAATGGCATCCTGTAGAAGCTCAATAATGACACTGTATTCAGCAACATTGTTTGAATATGGCTGCAAACATATGCCTCCTGAAGACATTAGCTGACCCATAGGAGTATAAATCAACCAAGTAGTAGAGGTTGGGTGTTGAGTGTGACGGATCGCACCATCCACAAATCCTATGTAGGTGGAAGATTCCCTTGACATCTGCCAAAAGAAACATAAACTAATCACAAACCCGATCACGATAAGAAAAAGACCTAACTATGCAAAACTATACAATAATATACAATAACTAGCCTTGGCTGAAAATCATGCATAGTACTTCTTGAGATAGAGCCCATTTCAATGCTCCGCCAAGGCCATTCCCTCATAATCCACTAACTCATAAGCACCCTTCTATAACACACACTTGACGACGTAAGGACCACGCCACATGGGGTTAAACTTTCCTGCCCCCAAGGGTTCTTTCGGTTGATCCCACAAAAGGACCAAGTATCCCTCACTAAACCTCCTTGGATGGACAGACTTATCGTACTAGACCTTTACGCGATGCTTATTTACTTCTAGAGCTGCCAAGGCATCTCGACGTTGCTCATCAAGTTGCTCAAGGTGGACCAAACGCTCCTCCAATGGTGAAGTGTCTGGTAAGAGTTCTATGGCTAGCTTCAAAAAATGAATATCGCATTCAACTAGCAATATTGACTCCACTCCATGTACAAGTTGATATGGAGAAAAACCCATGGCAGTCTTAACAACGGTTCTATATGCCCACACAGCAGGATATAACATGATGTTCCAATTATTCTTGCTCTGTGCGATGGTTTGTTGGAGAATGGATTTGAGTGATTTATTCACTGCTTCTACCTAACCATTTTATTAAGGGTAGTAAGAGGATGAATACTCTTGCTTGTACCCTAACTTTGATTCCAACTCTTCCATCATACGATTATGAAAGTGCGAGCCATGGTTAGTGACTAGCTCTTTCGGAATTCCAGACCGAGTAATAATCTGGTTGAGTAGGAAGTGTGTGACTATCTCACCATCATATTTAACTATAGGCATAGCCTCAGCCCATTTCATGAAGCAATCAACAACCACTATGATATGATGATGCCCCTCAGCTAAAGCTAGGTTTCCATCCATAAAATCAAGCCCCCACTTAGTGAAAGGACCGATGGTGATGATGGGATGCAACAGGGCAGGTTTTGAGTGCCTATTATGTGCAAACACCTGGCAAGGGTGGCACCTATTGACCGCATCAACACAATCCTTAAAGATCGACGGCCAGAAATAATTCGCTCTTATGATTTTTTGGGCTGTAGAAAGCCCAGATAAATGACCACCACATGCCCCTCTGTGGTAATCATTCAGCACTAGCTCCACCTCTTCATGATTTAAACAATGTCGTAAAATGGAGTCTACCCCACGGTGGTACAAAGTGTTATCCACTATGAGGTAATTCTTAGACACCTGATGTAATTGTCATCGTTCATCCCGTGAGAAGTGAGTAGGGACCTTAAATTTTTGTAAATATATAATAATATCCCCATACCATGGGTCTAAAGTTGAGATTAATAAAATGTGTTCATCAACAAACATATCTTCACAAACCAACTCCTTATCCTCGCTTGGGAAATCCGATATAGGATTTGCAAAAATTAACGATTTCTTCGATTTTGCCGAAACAAATTCGATATCGAATTCTTGTAGGATGACAATCCATTTATTATATTTTCCCCTAATCATCCTTCGAGTGAAGAAAAATTGTAATGGATTGACATGGGCTACAACCAAGGTCTGGAGAAGGAGAATATAATGTCTCAACCATTGAACTGCATGTACAGTAGCTAAATCAAGCTTCTCAACATGAGAATAATGAATCTCTACATCAATAAGGTTCCGACTCAGATAGCATATGACATGCTCTTGGAGCTCATCATCCTCTTGAACCAAAACCATACCAATTGTCTCCATGGACGTGGCCACATAAAGTAGAAAATCGCATCTATAGTCTAGGGGACTAATCACCAGTTCCAATGCTAGGGCTCACTTGAGCGCATCAAAGGACTCCTGGGCTCGCTCATCCCAACAAAAGGTGGTGTCCTTCTTCAAAAGATGCATGAATCCTATAGTCAAATTGGAAAAAATGACAACAAATATCCGTAAGAAGTTTTCCATGCCTTGCAAACATTGAATATGACAAATATTTTTCGAGGGAGACAACTGAAGTATTGTCTCAACCTTCAAAGGGTCGACTCTTATACCCTCTTTAGAAATGACGAATCCTAACAACCGACCTGACTTCACACAAAAGATGCACTTATGAGAATTTAACCTAACCAAATAATGGCGGCATCTTTCGAATACCAATCTCAAGTGAAAGTAATGACGCATTCTCATATGAGAATGAGCAGCAAGGTCGTCGAAAAATTCTTCGATAATTGAGTTGAGATCGTGGAAGATCATGATCATTGCTCACTGAAAAGTAGCTCCGGTGTTCTTAAGGCCAAAAGGCATTTTCTGATATGCAAAAGTTCCCCAAGGACAAATAAATGCAATCTTGTGTTGGTCCTCAGATTGAATTTCTATCTGATTATATCTGGAAAAGATGTCCATAAAGGAAAAAACCTTGCTACCCGCACACTCATCCAAAATATGATCAATAAATGGTGTGGGAAAATTGTCCTTAGGATAGGTGCAATTCAAATCACAAAAAATTAGTACATATGCGGATCACTCCCTATTTGTTTTCCACTGGAATAGGGTTTGAAACCCACTTCATCAAGGGAATGGGATAGATAAAACCGACTTTCAATAGTTTTTATATCTATGCCTTAATCATGGGTGCTTTCCTAGGATTCACTGCACGCAAGCATTGCTGAATAGGCTTAGCATTGGGATAAGTCTTAATCTTGTGTTTGGCAATATGAGGGTCAATACCTAGCATTTCATCATAATACCAAGCAAAGATATCATGGAATTCTTTAAACAGCTCAGTGTATTCTTGAATCTCAGCATGGGAACATTCTGCTCCAATATAGAAATTCTCTATCCTACAAGGATCGCGAGAGATATTGATAGGAATCATTGAAGATATGTTTTCCATCTTTCTATTAGCCATCGGACTGGGAGAGCTTAATGGAACCATAGGACTACCAAATCTCTCACTAAGAACTTCCCTAAAGTCCCCACGCTCCAAGTGGTTGAGCTTGGGAAGAAAGTAAGATCAACGATGGAGTTCTTCCCATGGTGGCTTAAGTCCTGACATGGCCTCAATAATCATTTCGTCTGAAGAGAAAACACTATCAAGGCAGTTGTGCATGTCAGAAGACTGTACTGCCCATGCTAGAAGCACATAAGGGTCCTCCTCCTCCGTCCACAAAGAGGAAGGACTGGGCTCTACAACAAACTCAAGATTAGCTTGATAAGCTACCATAGTTGTAGGCAACGGTAGGTCCATCATGATGGCCTCACTCAGAGTGCTCGGTGTAGGAAGAATCCAATGATCTTCCATATGACTCATACGAAAAGACACCGATCTCATAGATTTCAAAGCCTCACCGGGACTAGACCCTATCATAAGGATCGGTGCAGGACAACTAAAGCTTCCCATGATGGATGGATACATGCCTACACCCACACTCCCAGTTTTCGGCTGAGAGTGTTCAACGATCGGGATCGAAGCTCCCGAAGATGCTGCAATAGATGGATTCTTGAATGATGTTTGATCAATCGTGACTATCTTCTTTTTAAATGGAAAGAATACAATGTGAAATAGGGAATAAGCAATGGCTTGCATACTGTACATCCAATTCCTATCCAGGAAGAGATTGTAGTCAAGGGGCGCATCAACCACCTTGACCTCTATCACAACGGTCTTCCCTCCCAAATGGACCTTAAGGGAAGGAAGGATCCTATGCAGCCTAAATGATCTCCCATCAAACACAGTTAACATGGTTTTTGATTTAGACATTGCAGGGGAACCTAAACCAGTCCAACATGATAAAGACATCACAGAAGTGGCAACGCCTTCGTCAATCATAGTGCGTTTGGTGATCATGTTAAGACATTCTACATGAATCAAAAGAGACACATAGTAAGGTAAGCGATGCTAAAGTCCTATGGTTTCAAATTTAATCACTGAGGAAGAATTATCATCATTCACACTAAGGGCAGAAAGCAAATCCTTCCTTTGCAAAGGACAACTCTGAAGCACTTTCAATGTAGACATGTCATAAGAAGTATGGCCCAAATCCTCGACAACTGAATAGTTCTAGGTGGCTCAGGCATTAGGACTGTGCCCTGAATGCTTAAGGACTCCCTTAGGAATATGAGGTGCAACATTAGGTTTATCCACAAGTTTCTCAATACACAAAGGAGACCCTAGTGGATCAGGTTCCTTTCCTATGCTGGGTTGTGACGAACCATAGTCCTCTATACAGGTCACAACTTTTGTAGCATGTACCATATTAATGCAACCACGACCACTACCCTCCAGCGGATCTTGATCACCACCAGATTGATCATGGGTCCTTGAGTTCATATTTTTATTGTGAGTTAAAGGTTTAGTTAGCACAGTTGGGCCCTGTGCCAAGAATCTCGAGGCTTCATCGATACGAGCGCACAAGTAAATGAGGTGATCGTCCTTACACAACTTGCAAGGGAATTTAACCCTACATTTAGCTTGCTTGTCCCCCATTATTACAGGTGTTATTTTCATTATTATTAGCATTCCCATTCCTATTCTCATCGTTACGATTATTCTTACCCTTCTTTTTATTCCTTCTGGGCTGTTGGTTACCCTTCTGGTCCGACGAATGCATCAAAAGTAAACTCATTGTTTGGGCGGCTTGAGATGAAGCCGTGGCTTGTCCCAAAGTAGATTGGTTGATTGACAATTGAATAACTTGTTTTGCAACTGAATCCACAATTTTAGCACTTGCACAACCAACAATGCCTTCGGCATGTGGTCCAGGTTTAACTTTGGGGTCGAAACTAGAACGCAGAGCATTGGGAATGATCTCATATAACAAACTAGACTGAGCATAAATCAACTCCAGTTCCTGCGCCCTAAAAATCACGTGTTCCTCATTTTGCACTCTAGATGTAGAAACATCCTTCACTATATATGACAATAACGAATTAAGGAACCATTCGAGGAGGAATTCCAGCGGTACAAAGGCTTTAACTAACCTCTTCCTATGGAAATTAAGCCCAGTGATAGATTAATTTTACTCACAGCAATTATCAATTGTACATACAAAATCACTCACAAAAGAGACTGAAAATGGAGCTGAACACTAAACTGTATTAACTCAGTGTACAATATACAACCATTTTACATAATAGGTTGCTGCATTAAATAATTACATAAGGGATTCGAATGCATGAGGAGGCAATTCGAATCTAGTCAAAAGCAGGATTACCAAAATTAAGCAAATCAACCATAGGTGCATAAAGTAGTTTCCAAATCAGTCATGGAGCTCACGAATTGGCAAAATCACTTAGGAAAGCTAAAGAGTGATGGAATGAAAACTCATACATGCTTTTCCAGGGAGAAAAGAGTGTAGGATGTAGAGGACAAAAAACTAGTTCACCTCACCTAGTCAAACTTTCCCAATCGCCTTAAAGCACTGAAAAAGCAGGCAATAAAGCACAAAAAGCAGAAAGGTGCCTAGGAGGCCAGGAATAAATCAGAATTGATTCCTTGAGGTTTCCCAAGTGCTACATGATTCAAAATAGGCAATTTGGACCACTATGGATAGGTAAATGACAACTTGCATAAGGTGGGACACATGAACTAGGCAAATAAGACAAAAATAATTAAATTAATGTCTAAGGTAGCTAACTATGGGTTGATTATTCTAACACCCCCCCTTAAGCCTGACTTATGAGTAATATATCAGAAAATTATAGGGCCTAGCAACAAGGATTAGTCACCATTTACATACTGCATGTCCATATAACCAAGGAAAGAGGCAAAAACTACATGGGAA
>LPNX010799500.1:226893-301030 GCA_001517045.1 Pseudotsuga menziesii | reverse complement strand
TTTTTATTTTAATTAATATTTAATGTTTATAGTTGCACGTTGTTTTTTAAAAACTAAAAACTAAGACAGAAACTAACTATATAATAAATACTTTATTAATTTTTAATTACATTTTTTCTTAAACATGATGCCTCAAAGAACTATGTAATTTTTAAATTAACAACTATTGAACAAATTGTTTTAGATCTATATATATATATATATATTTTAAACTAAAAGAAACAAAGAAAAATATTAAAACTAAAACAAAAACTATATAGATTTGTGTTGTTTTTATTGGTTTTTTAATTAATTAATTTTATTTTCTATTGGTTCATAGTTTTAGAAGAAACCTAATCTATTTTATTCCTCGTATGATTGGAAAATTTATTAAATAAAAAATGAAAATGAAAAGAGATAATTTTTTTCATAAAATTTTTTAGATTCAAATATTAAAACTATTTTTTAATTTCTAAAAAAAAAACTAGTAATGAAGACTATTAGAAATAAAACTTTTAACAAATAGAAACATTATAGCAATATAAAGCATGCTAATATTAAACTCGAAATAAAACTGAAACCTACCTACTTTACTTTAATTAAAATTTAAAATCATTTAGGTATAGTGAAATTTCTAGTGGAACCATACATGTAAAAGCAGTAAAAGAATATTTACATACAATTTTACAAAATGAAATTTAATATATTCAAGAGTATTCGAAACTAAGGATTGTAAATGTAAATCAAAGTAAAAACAAAAACAAAACTGATCTAACCTAATACTTACTTGGAAACATTGTTTGATGCATCTTCCGTTTACATGATGATCGCCCGATATCCCTTCTTCATCCTCTTCAATCTCTATTTCGAGCAGGTGTTCCTCATCTGATATGCGTGATTCTTGAAATGTCGATTCTTTCTTGTTTGTGTCAAGAGGAGTACTTACATCTTTGACTGCTATCAAGATCTCCTCTTCTTGAGAAGAGGAGATCCTAGCTTTTGCAAGGATCTGAGTGAGCTGCTCTAGGCCTATGCTCAACATTTTACTAAAATCAAATAAAATTCTTGAATAAAAAAATGAAAAACAAGTACATGACAAATGCAAACGAATAGAATGAGATGAGTTAGTACAAAACAAGTGCAAAGACAAAAAATCAAAAGTGCACAAAAATCTATACAAAACAAAAATGAAGAGATACAAAGTTAAAAGCAAGTTAGTATGAAATATAGGCTAGCCCAAAAATAAAATCAATCCAAACTGAAAATGAAAAGGGAAAATTTGCATAAAAAACAAACTCGCATTTGAGGAAAATGAAAGAAAACACGCTTGTAGAAAAATAAACACGCTTCCAAAAACAACAAGGCTTTGGGGTGACCCACTAAAGTGGATGCGTTTGGCTGTTACACCACAAAAATTTTGGAGATTCCATAGTGAATTCATCCTTGTGTCTTACCATTTCCCCTCCCCCTTTTTATGTAAAAAAAAAGAACTATCTACCTATCTAAACTCTGATCCCTTTTAGCACCTCCTTTGCAACGACACCAAAAATGTTGGGACAAAACATTAAGCAAATTATAACATATATCTAATGATTTAATTGTCAACCCAAAGAGAGCGTAAACTTGTGACGTACAAACAAAATATATGCAGGGGTAGAGTATTAGTAACTTATTCTACAACTAAAATTGAATCTAAGTTATGAAAACAAGAAATGGCATGAAAAGAAATCTAAAACATTAAATTGCATGAAATAAACTGATATGAAGCAATCAACATTTAACTGGTGAGCTCACATAAAATCAAAACTATCATTTCATAAGCAAGACATAACTGAAAATCTATATTAACAATTCATAAGAAAGAAACTCAAACAAACATAAGAGAGTCAAAGGATGTGCATGAAGCATCATCTCCATTACATAAAAATCAAGAATCTATTCTATGACTAACTCTAAATTATTCTTTACTCCCAAATCACTAGAGAGGCCTCTAACAAAAATGAGGAGAGAGCCCTCCTATTTATACATGAATTCAAGATAACTATTCATAATTACAGATCCATTATTCTCTCAACTTATCCCTCAAAATCCTCAGCAAATATACAACACATCCCTTCAAATCCCCAACAAATATACAACTCATCCCTTCAAATCCTCCATGATATCTTGGATAAGATATTCCATCTCCACATTTCCATGATCTTCTCCTTGAAATTAGCCCACATCTTGAGGATGAAATTCGAATTTGTGGCTAGGTGGTCACTTTTGAGCTTCTTAAAGTCTTCAAATACACCTGTAAGCATCACCAAACTCATCCCGCTATAAAGTATAATGAAAATATGTTATTTTTCTCAATAATTAACCACAAATTCACTCAAAATACTAAAAAATAATAGATTTGGAAAATGGTAATCTAAACCCATATTTATTATGAAAGTGGTGAATATTAATGGTTTTATGGAAGAATACGATAGGAATAAGGTAACAAATGGTATATTAAAGGTGAATAAAGTGTGGTCTTTTTGCGGCTCAACACCACCTCCCCTCGGTGGGACAAACCTATGATAAAGTATTTGTCCTCAACCTCAATGCTAAGTGACATGCCATCAAACTGAAAGGTCTCAGAATCTGGATCCCAGTAATCCATTAGCATCTGGAGTAGCCTTGGTTTAGCCCCCAATATTCCAAGGCATCAAAATTTATATAACCCATAAGCCCTCAGTGCTTGTTAAGCCATCCGATCAACTTGCACAACCTATTCAACATCACCATATTCTCTCTCTCTCTCCATTCTAGCACCATCCTGCACAAACATTTTTGAGTCTCATCAGTATTTTCCTTTGAAAATCACATTTACAGCCCTGTAAGCGACTTTTTCCAGAACAGCTGTGTATGTACACAGCTATCGTGGCTTGTTCTACATATACCCATCCCTATACGCGGGAAAAGACCCGATTTCTGCATGGGACAAAATGCACAATTTGGGGTGGCCTAAATAAAAAAAATTGATCACTAAAATTAGAAAAAATTGCTTGAAAGTGAAAGAGGAGGGTATGGGTAATTACGTGGACCAAACGTGGAGTGATTTAGTCAGATGATGCTCCTGGAATAAGCTCTTTAAATTATGGATATAAAAGCACTATGGTGGGTGAATTTTCAATATGGTATTAAAATTTTAATTTTTCAGTATTTTATAGAAAAAAAATTGAAATTTTTACCCACTTCCTATAGTTTTTGACCATTTTAGACCATTTTGGACCATTTGGACTAATATGATGTTGGAGGAGCCTGTTTTGAGTGCGGTTTGACCGAGACTTTGACACGTTTGTTTATATTTCAGGAATTATGTCTAAACTGGCATATAAGTTAGGATTTCACATTCGCTTTCATTTTGCATGACCTTATGACTGTTTCATCTTAACCTTAGGTATGAACCCATTCCATGATGTCACAGAACCTTCATGCTACTGTTAGAAGTGGCTTTATGTGAATGGTAGATATTTCCTATACATGGTTATGCTAGTTAGATATTATATTGCATTTGGTTCTTGTGCTGGCATTTCTCCTTTAGGGTGTGGGAGTCCCATTTTAGTCCCACCATGTCTTTGAGCAAGAGCTTCATACTCCTCTTGAACTTTATGCTGGCCATTTCCCTCGGGACTACCTTGTATATATCAAGTTTTAATTTCATTTTCATGAGTTTTTCTTGCCTTCTTGAGCTTTATGCCGACTCCCTAACTTTGATTTATCAGCCATATAGCCTTATCTTGTCTCATGTCTAGCCAAGCAAAGCCTTTTTACATAACTTTTGCATATTAATCATCCCTTTTACCGGAAGGAGACCTTCCCTTGAGTGTCAGTATCCTGCACATATATCCTTGCATTAAGCATAGGCATGTTCCATTGCTTGGAACTAGTTTTCTTGTCCCCTGACACTCATCTCCTCCTAGATTTGTACTATAAAGCACTTTTATTCTTTTTGAAGCTTTTCAAAATATCTGAAAAAGTGAAAAAATAAATTAAAAAAACCAAAAATCAGGATAGGAAAAGATGTTATCTTTGGCAGTAGTTGAGTCATGTCACCTTCGAACAGAGCACTGCATATCACATATGTTGGTTGGGTTATTAGTTTGACTTTAGGAGTTGTAATTGTTACTCTGAGTTTATCTCCACCGACTAGTTAAGCTTCTAGACCCTATGGAGCCTCTGTTGATGCCTCCTGTGTCATAGATATGTCCCAGTTTTCATATCGAGTCCATGTTTCCTACCTTCAGTGACCATTCACCTTTATGCTCTTGTTCGAAGGAAGTTGAAGCTTGAGTCGGCCATTCCTCAGTTATCTTGAATTTGCATGTCAGCCATTCCTGGTACTATTACTAGTTCGTGCACATCTTGTTCGAGTTCTTCCACATTATATAGTGTTGCTGAGTACCTCATGTTGGTTTATGGGGGATGACTTAATGTCCTCCTTCCAGCAGATTCCATTCCATCGAATTTAGATCATTTATTATAGAATAGGAGTCTTGATTCCTTTGAGTTCCTTGAGACTCACAGTCATTAGTGGTAGGTTCTCTTGCCATCGAAAGTTTTGGGCATACATCAATGTCCCCTAATCGATGGATTCCTCCAAATGTTCGAACTCAACACAGCTATTCACACTTGTTAGATTGCAGTGTATAGCTTTATTCCCATTTTCATTATCGGTGGGTGATCTCACGTCTGTTAACCATATACATCAATGACCAGTAGTCAGACAATGGACTACTATGTTCGAGCTCGACACATCTATTCACATAGTAGGACATGTACTTGTAGTGGTTCATGTACAAGACCTTCCAGCTTGGTGGCATTCCATGCATGCTACCTCCTTAATCATGCCAGTGTTCATGAGATATCACCTCTCATGATTTGATTCCAGCATATATCAGATATCTTTAGCTAATATGGATATCTGGATCCATTATATATCTTCAGCCATTATGGAGATCTTGATCTATTGTATATCTTAATCCACTTTGGATATTCTGATCTACTGTATATTGTACGTGGCGATGACCACACATGACACATTTTGTATATCACGCCGATTCATGGCAATTGTACTCTTATTTATCAGGGACTACTCCAGGTATTTACAATCACATGTAGAGATTGATTATTGTATTGTGCTAATGAGTGGTTGGTTCTTCCACCTAGGTCTTCATTACTCCACTTTTGGGTTGGAATTTATAATGTATTTCGGTCGTCATGTTACCAGTTTGACCTCACACGTTAGGGGGCATATGTTATAGCTGATTTTACCACACATGTTTTATCACATATTTATGGCCTTCCTTGTCCCTCTGTGAACTCTTTATAACCCATGGAATTATATTATCCCTTGATGTTCCAAGATCATCCCTAAAAAACCCATGGTTTTTGTTGTACACAACTTTTAAACCAATACTCACGTGTACACGTGACTTTTCTCCTCAAACCCGCGTACATCGGGATGTGTGCATAAGTCCAAATCTTTTTGGAATTTTCCTCATATGAGTCTGAATAACTTGACTCTTGGCCTTCCAAATTCCTTGAGAACACTCGGATTCGACCCTCCATTACCCTTTTGGAGTTTTATATAAGGAACCCCTTGGATACATTGAAGAGGAGGAATTGAAAAGCAAAGAAACTATAGTCCATTGTTTCATCAATTTGATTATACTTGAGTCTACATCCCTTTCTCCCTTTGGAGCACTTTGTGTTCTTCCCAAGATTTCCTTTACTTTGTGAGCTTGCTATCGAGAGATGGAGGATTGAGGTGGTAGAGGCCTATGTGGAGGACTAGGTTTCTTCGGTTCATATATGTGCCGACAGAGGTTGTCACTCTTGTAATCTATGATTTTATTTATATAAACACCTTTTTTTGTCGAATTATGTGCATTTGAATATGAATATTGTATCCATGGATGTATTTAATTGCTTATACATTCTTGAATATATATGCTAGAGTAGGTCTAACGCATTATTATAGAGCATGCTTGTCTTGTTTCTTGTTGTTGAGAGAAAATTGCGGAAGCAAGCGTGAATTGGAAAATATCAATGGGGATCTACTTCAACCGTTTGGAACAAGGTACGATTCAATATCCCTTAGTGTTAGATGTTTGATTTCTCTTGCATATTGAGAAATATTGATTTCTGGTGTCAAGCTGTCTGTTGCGGTATTCCCCAAGACATATGAAGTTTCTCTCTGTAACACTTGATATACAAGAAGAGAGTGACATGTACACATTTGGATGGTTGATCCTGAAAGAGACCAGGTCAGGAGTTTCCTATGCTTCTTAGGAAGAAGACATAACAAAAGCCCCAATTCTATTTGGAGAAATGTAAATACTCCCGAAGGTATTGAATTTATCTTAATTATATTCATATATGTGTTATATATAGAGGATTGTGAGTCTCCATGATGGAGGACTCAAATTAATTATTATTGCATCCTAGATGTTGAGAGGGAGAAGCTAGATTTGCTATCTCCTACAAAAACTAGTGGAACTAGTTAAATTAAACTCCTGCTATGTAAAAACCATGCATGGTACTCATATTCAAAAGGAATATATATGTAAGAATATTGGATGATTCTTAATTTTAGAGGTGTAATAGTCATGAGATAAGATTTTCTTTTGTTGAGAAAATGTTCAATATATTTCTTGAAAGGATTCAAGAACAATGGATTGTAAATCCATGACCACACACATATAAATAAATATGATCCTTGTTCATATTTGTAGGATCTCATAGATGTGACATATATCTATACAAGTCCTAGGATCAGCTATATGCTTTACAGTAAGAACATAGACATGTACAAAAAATCATGTTTTATGTTACTTACTTGGTACAAGAGTATGTGGATTCAGACATGTCATAGTCAATGAAAGTTTCATGGATATATGAATCTTGACTAGTACAGTGATCGAGAAAGATCATATCAAATATGTTACTCCAGATATAGCATATTGTAAAGAGGTAAGGCTTTAAAAAGTACTTAGTCAATTATATCTGATACATGGTACATAAAGGATTTGTGTAACTCCTATACATATCCACAGACGAGCAGAATTGTCGGCATATTTATTAATCCTCTCTCTAGAACAAGTTTTGTATAGTATAAAAAAATACTCTATTGAATAGGGAGTATTGATTTATCTTCACAAGAGACAACAGTTAAAAGTCCCCAAACTAGTTATTCATGGTACGTGACTCAGTAATCCAGGGGATGTGATATCTTGTGGGTAAAATCCACATGAGAAGATGCATGGTCAAATTCTCAAAGACTATTGGATACTCAAAAAGAGTTATAGTATAGACTGCCATAGAATAGTTAAACCTCTTAGAGAGGTTAGATATCCATACAGTTGGCTATGAGGAGTACTGTGATATGAAATCACTATGAAAATGATTAGTCCTTAAGAAAATCATTGAGGATGGCAAGCTCACTAAGAACTTCTTCAAATGGTAGAATATTCTTAAAGCCAACAAATGTTGAAGTGTGAAAGAAAGATGAAACCTTCTTTCTCCATGATATTACACAATTAATTTGTTATATATGATGGATATGAAATCCCTAGTTTCTAGTTTAGAGAAACTGCATTCTGGATCATATCCAAATGATGCTACTTTGAATAAGTAGTCAGTTGGTCGCTTAAAGTACTTAGCAGACCCGTTGCATTTTTTTCTATGCTTGTGGATAAGCATATATTTGAGTACCTTTGAGGTATATTAGAATATGTTCTTTATTGTATTTTGTAGATATTATACCTATTATATAGCTTGGAATTAGCTATATGAATTGTGGCTAGTACAACAAAATCTAAGTGTATTGTGGCTAGTACTACATAAGCAAGGTATATGTCAGAGAGCATTATAGAATAAAAGGTTGCAGTTAGTACCACCTACTAAGGAGTAGTGTAGCTTGTGATGCTAGCTATTAGGGTAAAAGACTTGAGCCTACAATTATTAGGAGTTAATATTCATGCTTTCTGAAAAAACCCTAGGTGTTATGATAGAACACATTGCGATGAAATTTTACTTCATAGAAGACATGGTCATGTAAACTAAAATTTCATTCCATATCTACTTATGAGAAGATTGAAAATATGTGGACAAGATTCTGTTAGTGACGAGGTTGATATACTTCATAGATAAGCTTGGTATGGAAGGAAAATTCCTAGTAAAACAAAGAATATCTCCCTCAATGAGAGCGGGTGTTGATTGTGCAACATCAAGATTCATTCTCTGGACTTGTGAGCAATATCGTCAGACTTGGGAGTCATATCAAGTCCTATGTAGGATCATATGATTGATTTGGTGATGTTGTATTGTAAATCTTGTGAGTAATAGCAATTTGAGTCTTATGAGTAATATCAACACTACACTTATGATTAATATCAAGTCAACTATTCGCATAGAAGGTACCTTATAAGAATGGATATCCTATTTTGGAGATGATCTTGTGTTGTATCAAGATTGAATTCTTGTGTTGTATCAAGACTATGGACCTCCATTTGTTAAGGTGGTTATACTATGTGATATATTGCTAGTCATGGTCACTAACCGATATAAGTCTCCATTAGGGATTAGCTACCCTTAGAGTGAATTACTTTAGTATATGACTATATTTCCATGGGTAATATATATGATCATCAATATGTAGGGAATAATTATTATGAGTATCATATGATAAGATCGATAGATGCTACAAGTATGGAACATCCATTAATTATTTAATGATAATGAGATAAAGCATAGAGAAAGAGAATTCAACTTTCCCATGTGAATGCCTGAATAAACTGGATTTATAAATAAGAATGGCTCAATCAATGCCTCAGTAAAAGCATCAGTTGAAATATTAATGAAATGCAATTAAGTAAAGAAGAGCTTAATGTTCATCAATCAACATGCATAAGTTAACTAAATAGATCCATGAAAACATTAATAATAGAAATTGTGCATGGATGGTGTTAGCACCATGTATGGGAAAAATGGTTGAAAAGTGAGTCAGACTAGAGTAAATGTAAGATGAGGTCTAGAAATCCATATCTTATGACCTAGAGGTTTGCAGGAAGGGTTTGAATTTTTTTACAAGGTTTATTCCTAAGTTTGAAGTGTTAGAATGGTAAAAAATCCTTGAGCGTAACCTTCTAAATAAGCCTTGTATGAAAAAATCCTTTTCATTGTTAAGTATTGATGAAAATAGACGGAGCAGAGCTTCAATGGAGGAGATCGATGCCTATGAACAAGTTCCACAAGGGTAAGCAACACATTTCAAATAAGATTTGGAAGTCAAGGGAATTGGGTCGAGCTAGCAGTTTTCAATGGTGGAGATCTAAACTGTAAAATATCGAACACTCCAGAAGAATCCGACAACAGAAAGGTGTAAGGAAGATAACACATCCACCAAGATAAAATGAAACCCGCATTTGATCTCAAATCACTGGTTAGGGATGAACCCGCAAAGAAATCAACAATCCAAAAAATTGAGGAGAGGAGTAGGCAGAAAGGAAAATGAAGAAGTTGAATTGCGGAAGTTTGGTTGAGAAAGTTGGTGAACCCGCAATTCGAAATATGCAATTTTGTGGAAAGAAAAAGGAGGAAATTGAATTGTGTAATTTTGGTTGTGAAAGTTGGTGAACCTGCAATCCGAAATCTATGATTTTGCGAAAAAGAGTAGTTGAAAAGGAAAAGGTGTAAGTTGAATTGCGAAAGTTCAATTGTGAAAAATGGTGTACCCGAAATCTGAAATCCACAATTTTTTGGAAAGGATCTTGCGAGGACACATGATCTAAGGGCTCAGATCAATCTCTGATCGAGATCAATGGATGCTGATGATTCTATAGATTAAAGATCCATGGGTGACTGAATACTTTGAATCTCAACAGAATGTGGAGGAAGTTGCAAAAAAGATAGTGTTTGTGCAACCAGTCACTACACAGTCAAATAAAAAAAGGGTTTCATATCCTTTACTCATATATCAAAGCCACTCCTTCACCTCTGCAGGAGAAGGCCATCGAAGATGCTCTGAACAATCATTTTCATCAAGCGATCCCAAAACCCCAAAATGTCAAGGTTTTCCATTTTGATTAGTCACATGTATCACTGCGTGTTTGCTCGATTGGTTTTGTGATCATGGCTAATACGCCACCTCATAATTTTTTAGGATTTTGTACAATCGGGTTTGATTCCCATGATATAGCTAATTTTGGCACTATGTTTCGAGATTCATCTTAGGATCGAGTTAAACTATAAATAAAAACTCTATAGAGGAGGAAAGGGGTTCGACATTCATTTTGGAAGCCTCTATGATTGGTTTTGTAGCCCTTATATTTTATTAGAAATATTTAACGTAGAAGTATGTTCTAAGTGTTTGAGATTCATCCCAGTGTTCAATGTTCAGTCCTCTTTTTCCTGTATGCTCCATTTTTGTATGTGTGAATTTTTGCTAATACATTTCTAGTTGTATGCAAGGAATTCATTCTCTATTAAGCACTCCTTTCATCAGAAATCGTATTTTCTCTGTGTTTATGATGAATGTCATGGAATTCATCCTCTATTAGGTGCTCCATTTCATTTATCAACCTTTATTGTTGCTTCTGATAAAGATGTTTCAAGAGATTCATCCACAGATAGGTGCCTCTTGTTTCAATTCGCTTCTGATCATTTCCCCTGCCATGTCTTATAGTTATTTGACTGAATGCTAATGGTCAGGTTGTTTTAGATTGCGAAGGATAATCACCTATCATTATTGATGTGATCCCTTGGATGTTTCAGGTTTTGACTCCATTTCCCAATGGTGTTTTCTATTTTTTTGTCTTACACTCTTTGAAATACAAACAATTTGTTCTCATAAGAAATATTGCCTTCTTAATGTTTGTTGTGAGACATGCGTATGTGAATTATCCTTGTGACCCTAAGAGAGATATCTCTAGATGTATAGGATAGAATAAAACCTAAAGGTTGGTTTGAAATGGTTACCCCAGTGATTACCTACTCGCAACCATATGAAAATTATCGAGTGATAACATCTTAGCGCCATTTTCGGGGAACTAATTTCTATTATCTCCTCGGGGGAACAACATTTTCCTAGTTCTACAAGTTGGTTGAGTAGTCGGTCATAGACACGTGTTGGTTTTATATTCTCTCATTACTCCACTTGAAGCTTTTTTAAGGTGAATACACTAGAAATACTAGTGTCCAGAAGGACCGATATGAGGAGAAATCCTGATGCTAAATCATTTCAACAACTTTTCAATCGAGAGATCTTGATTTGAAAGGCCAAGAAGCTGCAAAGGTCGGTTATACCTTAGTTAGACATAACTCTTTATCTACTTGCTAATCCTTGCTACTTCTATTAATGATATATCTGAACATTGTGATGAAGAATTTGAGCTAGTTTTCCCTAGGACTAAGTCTGAATCTAGCCTCTCTGAACTAGTTTTGGACCCCTCTACATTTGAGTTCTCAGTACTTCCTGGTCACCTGAGATCTCAAAGACTCTAGGTAAGGATATTCAAATCTTTTTGGACTGAGAGTTCCCCCTATCTTCCTCTAAATTAGCCCCATTAAAATCCAATGCTATAGAGAAGTGTGCTGCCATATCCTTATCTCCCACCACTTCAAAGCTTAAGAAACCTTCATAATCTAATTTCATAGCCCCTCTCAGATCTATTGTCCGTCGCATCACAGTGATTTATTCTACCACATGAACTTCAATTCCTCTTGGAAACCCTACTATAACCCTAGGATTGGCTAACAGGTTTTCCCCTATACTTCTCCCTGATGCTCTTCATGACCTTCCCCAGGGACATTCCCAAATACTCAAGCAATTTAATGGGGAGATGGGGTGTTCAGCTGAGGAACACTTGGGATGGCTTGTGAGAGGATGTATTTGGATTTTTTTATATATAGCATGTTTTCATTGCTTCCATGGATGCATTAAGTCCATATTGTGGGATCATAACCCATAGGCCCATGAGTTTAATGGACTCCCTAGATCGGTATTCATCAAGTGGTATCAAAGTAGGAAAATATTTCCTACGTGTGGAAAATAGAAACAACTTCTAGCTATGGCTGGGTAGAAGTTGTTGGGAAATTCCACAGTTGTAATTGTGGGTAGAATTTTCTGAGGGAGTGAGTAGATGTAGAAGCTATAGATAAGAGCAAAGGAATTCTTGAAAGTTTCATACGAGGTGAACTTGTTACACCAAAAGTTCACTCTAGAGGAATAAAGTCAATGAGGTGTTAGTAGAATCTTGATTACAGCTCATTGACTGGGCATCAATAGAAGCTCAGTGATGCACAAGGAAGGAAAAGACCAGGTTGAATACAGAAGTAAAAATAGAAGACATATGACTAGGACGTCATAAAAAATTTGTACATCATGAGTCTGATGCAAGAGAATCCATTCTATACCAAATCAAACAAACTCCAAATCCTTCCAAAAGGTTGACATGGCCAAGAGGATGTGACTTTCCTGAATTTCATCCATATGTTCTGATATGGTTGTTGTATTTGAGCGATATGGGTGATTTAGTTAAGGATTTGATTGGATCCTTTTAGTGATCTGATGCATGATTTCTTGTGTCATTTATGTGTAAGCATCTATGCTTCGAGAGGGTGGCCACACTCAATGTAAATCAGGGCGAGAGAGTGGCCATGTCCATCTTGGTTATACCATGTAAATTGATTTTGATATTCGTGCAATTAGAAGTGTTATGGTGTTATTTTAAATCTTGTGCCTATGTGTGTTTATGAGTCTAAATGTGAAGGTCATGATTGTGTGAGAGAGGAACTACATGTATTTAACCATCGAGTACAATATGGGTCGATGGTGATCCATAAAATAACGATATCATGGATTTGTTGAGATATATGCAATCGTTGAGATATCACTACCATATGAATATTGTTATTGCATCAAACTGATTGTAGACACCATTGATCTCCATTAACTCTATGAAGGAGAGAATGTTGCACCTTGAATCCACAATTGTATTGATTCTGGAGATCAAAGTGTTAATTGGTACCTTTTCTCGCGTCTTACATGAAGTTTTACATTTTTAAAAAGATTGATGTGGAAAGGAAAGGGTTCAAAAGAACTCGATGCCAAGAGAAGATTCCATAGCACATTCAGAATCAGTGTAACTTGTGAGATGAGATCGTCAGTTTAGAAAAGAGGCTTGATTTGAAGTTTTGAATATGGATCTTGTTTTCATTGCTTCCATGGACACATTAAATCCATATTATGGGCTCATAACCCAGGGGCCCATGAATTTAATGGACTCCCGAGATCCATCTTCAACATGATACCTTGAAGAATGTAATAGAGCCCAAAGGGAAAGAAAAGAAAGAAGATAATCCAAGGAACTCAGATCAGGGACAAACCTATTCAGATTTAGAGCCTGAAATTGTAAAATTAAAAATATTTTTCCCTCTAACTGAATTGTTAAGAAATTATGAATATAAGTCCCAAATCACTATTTTGTTGAAACCTCTAGAAGAAATATTTGCAATATCAGATTCCCTAAATCTTCAATATGATAGTCCCACCATCCTATTTGGATGCCATGTAGATGAGTCTTCCGACAAAGACGTCCCTTCCTTCTATGTCAGTCTCAACATTCATGATTTCATCCTACACAATTCCATGCTTGATTCCGGGGCTTCACACAATATGACACCTAGGAATATCATGGATAAATTGGGATAAGAGGTCACCATGCCTTATAAAGGATTTTTCTCTTTTGATTCCAGTAAAGTTAAGTTCATAGGACTGATCAAATATTTGGTCATCTCTTTGGCTTAGATCCCTGCCAAAAGCCTTGTCATGGATGTAGTGGTGGCTGACATTCCTCCAAAGTTTGGAATGCTACTGTCAAGATCCTTGGCATCCAAAATCAAGGGTGCACTTTAAATGGATATGTCATATTCCACCATCCATATTTTTGGTAAACAGAGGAAGCTTTATAGAGAGTAAAAGTTGGCATACATGGTGAACAGTGTTGAAAGGCCAAATAACCACCCCATCTATTCATTGGACACTGAGATAGGATCATCCATTTTCTTTACAGAGGGAGGCAAAGACAATTTCAGTTCATAGAATGCTTATTTTTTCCCCACTCGGGAAGAACTGGAAGGATTGCGGAATGTGAAATTTGATGGGGAAGCATGCAAAGAAGGGGCATGAGCTAGAGTTTGGTTTCAGTCCCTAGGAGGAAGGGATTTAAATTATTCTTATAAATTTTCCATCAATTACACAAATAATGAGGCAGAATATGAGGCTATGATGTTAGAAATTTAGATCTTGAAAGATTTCCAATTCAAGGGAGTGGTGATACATGGGGACTCCTAGTTGGTGATTAAGAAAATGCAAGGAGAGCATCAAGCCAAACATCCCAGGTCGAGAAGCTATAGAAATGTTTCCCTAGATTTGATAGGATGTTTTGAAGAATGCAAGTTTAATATGATTCCCAGATTGTAGAATGATATAGTTGATTATTTGGCCACTTCTGCTATTGTTTTCAAAATATCCATGTGCCCCAATAGTAAGTATGAGATTGAAGTTAAGCACAGACCCTCAGTCCCAGATAATGTTAAGAATCGATAGGTCTTTGAAGATGATAAACAAATTCATAATTTCCTTAATGTCACTAGGGAGTTTGATGGCTTGATCATTGATGAAGATAACATGCTCCTGGAAGGGTCTACTCTCACCAAGGAGTACCTGCAAAATAAGCTTGAATTTACCAAAGAAATGCCACAAGATGATATTGTTTTCCTTACTGAGGGTGTTGTTGGCAACAAAATTGAAAAATTCAATGGGCCAAAACTACAAGGGGTTAAGGGATGACATATGTGTTTGAACAATATTTGTGGAAAATAAATCCTATGGCCTAAAGGTAACTCTATCCCTAGGGTTTTAGTTCCTTTAGAAAATATCTTTGACCCAAATTATGTTGCTAAGGAGCCTCATCTTGTCCCAAGCTATTAGGATGTGGAAGATGTGAATATTGGAACAGAAGCTCATCCTAAAATCATCAATCTCTCAAGAACACTCTCACTAGAGGCCAAATAGAAATACATCTCACCGGTGGAGGAATACATAGATGTTTTTTCTTGGAGATATAGTGATCTTAAAGCTTATGATACATGTATAATTCAACACACTATACCAATAAAAAAGGATGAGATTCCTTTCAAACAAATACTAAGGAGAATTAACCCCAAGCTCTTACTCTTGATTGAAAAAGAAATAAAGAAGTTGTTTGAAGAAAAAATCATTGTGTCTCTTAGATTCTCAAAGTGGGTGGCCAACTTAGTTCTAGTGAGGAATAAGAATGGATAAATAAGGTTGTGCATTGACTTCAAAAATATGAATAGAGTATTTTTAAAGGACCATTATCCTCTTCCTAATATGGGCCACATTCTGGTGAGGGTACCTAAATGCAAAAATTAAATTTGAACTCATGAATGCAGGGGAAACCTTCCAGTGGGCCATGGACATAGCATTTGTTGATGAGAAGGAAAAGATTTTGGTTATCTATTTACATGGAGTCACTATATTTTCAAAGTCTGATGAGGAACATGTCACACACCTACTCAGAGTGTTTAGGAAATGCAAAAAGTTCGGCATCTCTTTGAATCCAAAGAAGTCCCACTTTCCTATTAAAGAGGGGAAGCTGTTCAAGCACATAATTTCCCAAGAAGGCATCAAAATAGATCCAAAAATAGTTGAATCCATACTAAAAATTGAGCTCCCTCAGAATAAGGTTGAGGTTCAATCTTTCTTGGGAATGGTTGGTTCTCTAAGAAGGTTTATTCCTACTTTTACTAATATTATGAGGTGGATAACTAGAATTTTAAGGAATGATAATGAGATCAAGTGGACACCCCAAGCAAAGCAGTCTTTTGAGGACATAAAGAAGGCTATTTCAGAAGCTCTTGTACTAGTAATCCTTGATTTCTCCAAATATTTCCTCATAATCTCATTTTTTTAGAGCACACAGTGGTAGGGGTATTTCTACAAAATAATTATGAGGGGAATGAGAAGCTCATTGCTTTATACAACAAAAAATTAAGATATTCCCCATTGAAACACAAAATTCTAGGAAAGTAGGCCTATGCTATGGTACATGCCTTGAAGGAGTTTCGGTTTTATATCCTGCATTCTCACATCATTGCTCATGTTCCCACCAATTCACTGAAGGATATTCTAACCCAACCAGATCCTGAGGGTAGAAGGGGAAAATGGATAGGAGTCTTACTTGAGTATGACTTGGATATTAATCCCACAAAATTTATTAAAGGATAAGGAGTAGCCAAACTCATGGCAGAGTCAATATGCGATTTTCTCAGCCTGCACATGGTTGCCCAATTATCAACAAAAAGGGAAAAACCCTGAGGAAAGACCAGAGATACAAGTGGTTGAATATTTCCTGTCATCCCTGTTATATACTGACATCATCTTCATGTTGCAACATATCCAAGCCCCGTAGGATATGGACAAAATAGAGGCCATATTCCTCAAGTCAAAAGAAGAAAAGTTTTGCATCTTAAATGGGAAACTATATTGGAAAGAGAGAGGAGGGGTTAGGATCAACTGTGTAAATGAATAGGAGGAAAAGAAACTCATTAAGGAGTTTCATGTAGGAGAATGTGGAGGTCATCATTACTCGAATACCACTATGAATAAAATTTTGAGAGTGGGATTTTATTGGCCCACCATCTTGTATGACACCCAGAAGGAGATTGTTTTCTGCCATAAGTGTCAGATCTCTTAAGGGAGGATGAATATTTTTCCATTTCCTCTCAAGCCAATACATGCTGAGGCCCCTTTCCAACAATGGGGATTGGATTTCATTGGGGAAGTAAACCCACATTCCTCAGGGAAACACAAGTGGGTTTTCACTAACATTGATTATTTCACCAATGGATTGAAGCCATCCCAACTAGACATGCCACTGATATAGTTATTATTCAGTTTTTAGAGGAGAACATCTTGTCGAGGTTTGGGGTTCCTAGGAAGTTGATCACTAACAATGCTGTTGCATTCAAATAAAATAAGATGGTTTATTTTTGTTTCAAATATCACCTACATTTGGGGCATTACACAACCTATTACCCACAATGAAGTGGGTTGGAAGAATCTTCAAATAAGAGTATGATGAGGATCATCAAAAAGATGTCGCAAGACAACAAGAAGGCCTGGCACACAAAATTGACTCATTCATTGTGTGCTGATAGTATCAATGTAAATAAATCTATTGGAACCTCACCATTCCAGCTAGTTTATGGTTCTAAGATAAATTTTCCTAGTTCGCTGAGTTTTCTAGTGATGGGGTTTTTTTAGGAGGAGGATGTTGAAACAAACCCAACTCAGAGAAGGATGTATCAGTTGGTTAAACTGCAGTAGAAAAGAGAGCATATTTTTTACAAGACTCATAAGTTTCAAGATAAAATGAAAGATATTTTTGACAAGAGGACAAAGCCTGATGATTTCCAAGTGGGGGATGTAGTTTTGCAGTGGGATGCACCCCATGAAGAGAAGGGAAAACATGGAAAATTTGATCACTTGTGGAAGGGCCCTTACAAAATTGTATCTTTCATAGTGAATAATTCCTACATAATGGAGGAAATGGAAGGATGTCTAGTACTAGGAGCTCTTGTAAATGGGAGGCTCCTCGAGCACTAATTTCGTTGAAGTAATTTTAGTCTTCCATGTAATTGTATATACCATTTTATTTTAACATTGCATGTGCAGATAGCTCTTATTGGAGATATTTAACACCATACACACTCATTTTGGATAATTTGGCCTAGTTAAACCAATATCCTAAGTTTTATTGACTTAATTAACATCAGCGGAGCACTATATGACATCAACATGAGCACACCCACGCCTACCTTCAGTCAAGGAGGCTAACTAAGCCTTCTCCTACATTCGAGGAGGCTAACTGGAGCACTCAAGGGGTGATCTGAGTGTCATAAATGCCCAATATTGCTAACTAATGGTTACAATCAGTTAAAAAAAGTAGTGAAGGAAACTTCCTTCATCAAAATTGATTATTTAATTATTATTTAATGAACTAGATTCAACAGGGGTGCCTCCAACAACTTCTGATGGTTAGTTACACTTCAGTTAACCTCATCAGGGTTCATTGGAGTCATTGATGTGCTACCACTTGTTGGTTGGATTTCAGTGACATTTGTCTGAGCTACTTTCAGTTAGACTCAGTCATTTATTGCACTTTGACTTCAGTTAGGGCTCAGTTGAGTCAATTAGGGTTTTGATCACTAGTTAACTTAAGTGTTGACTGTGGCTTACATTCAGTTAAGCTAGACTCACTCTTTCAATTTGAATGACCTCCTTGGGAATTTGAATTGTCTTGGCATTCATTCTTCCTCCATGTTGATTGTATTGTATTATTCATTATTCTTTTGATTATACAGAGCTACTACTTCCATTGCAGCACCATTTTTCCAATTTTATGATTATCTCTCTATATTCTTTGTGAGACTGTATTTTCAATTCCTAGACCACTGTGACAACTTAATATGGTATCAGATCTCACGATGGGACAAAGCTCAGATCTCTCAAAAACAATGTTTTTGACAGATATTGCATGAAAATTGAGCAATAGCTCAGAAATCCAGCACTGCACTAGAATCCAAGTCTTGCCACTTAATACCCCAAGTAAGGAAATTGTTGATCAAGCTTGCTTCATTGACTGTGATGGGTGTGATGAAAGCCTAAAATGTGTAAGTTGTATGACCTTATGGTGCTCCTTTTGTTGTGATTTTTAGGTTTTTAACATGTGAAAGCATTCACTCCAATAGTTTCAGATGGCTTCTTCCATAGAAATCTTGACTCCATTCAATTTACACTCATGGAAAGGATACATGGATATCTAGCTATGTGCCATATGACTCTATAGGGTCACTATGGACACTAAACAAGAGCTTCTTCTGTGACAGATAAAGCCAGATTCTTGAACAAGAAAGATCAAGCATTCAGATTCTTGTGCCTCTCTCTTTCCTGGGATCTTCTTTTCCATCTTTCAGGATTGAATACTCCAAAGGAAATCTGGGACAAATTGGAAACCCTGTATGGAAAGCAGGATGATTTGAGAGTATACCAACTTGAGAATGAGTTGATGTCTCACTATCCTTCCAATTTCAAGACCTTTAATGACTTTTTCACAAAGTTCAAGGACATTGTCTTAATATTGAAGCAATGCAAAGTGGAGAAGGAGGATGATCAACTGATCCTCACCATACTCTCCAAACTTGGAGCTGATTATTCAGTTTTTGTCTCTACATTCTGTGCGGGGAATCTCACAACCCCTGGATGGAAGTTTCCTTCACTCAATGCCTTCATTGAGTCCCTAACAAGTGAACATGATAAGATTGTCCAAATGGGGATCATCAGATCCTTCCGTGATCAAGCCCTCCATGTCTCAAGGCCAAAATATCAGAATGGTAAAGGAAAGTAGCAAAAGAATCCAAAAACTAAATTTGAAGCTCCTAATCCTAAAGTTGAAAACCAACAGCATGATGAGTCTTTCGGTTCAATGAAGAACAAAGGAAAAGGGCATCATGGAAAGGAAAAAGTCAAGTGTTCATGCTGTGGGAAGGGCTTCCACCCTGAACATGACTGCATGAAGAATAAAATTGATGAAGTTACCTCTCTCCTTGAGATAAATCACATCAATCTTCTAGAAATTTTTTAGAGGAGAGATCAGCAAGATCGGGAACCACAACATGAAAGAGGTCATGCCCTCATGAAAATCACTTCAAAGTCCAAAGCAATCTTGATATATTTGGAGCTTTGAAGCACATTATGGCTGAAAGAGACTCCTTCTCATCTTTGGAGACTAGAAAATCCATTCCCATACACATGGGAGATGACTCCACCATCATTTTAGAAGGACAAGGTACTGTTGATCTTGAGAATGGCTATTTTTCAAATGTTTTGTATGTATTGTCTCTGGCATCAAACCTCCTGATTGTTTATCAAATGAAACATATAAGAGTTCCCAAGAGAGTATCCTTCAGCTCAAATGATGTAGAGATGACAGAACTTTCATCTAGGAAACTTGTTGCAAAAGGCCTTACAAACCATCATGCAAAAGCCTATTAGTTTTCCCATTTTATGGTGGATGCAAAGCCCACCACACTGCTGACTCATGGAAATGAAGTTAGTACACTGTGGCATGAGAGGTTCAACCATATCAACTTCAAATAATTGTAGCAATTATAGAAAAAATCCATGGTTGAAGGCCTCCTGGTCATCAAGGAAACCATTGGAATTTGCAAGTGCTGTGTTGTTGGAAAGAACCCTGAGCACAAGTTCGATTGGGGGAAGGTAAGCCGAGCTACATGCATCTTGGGACTAATACATTCTGATATCAAAAGTCCCATGCCTATCACATCCATGAATGGATCAAGGTATCTTTTGACTTTTATTGATGATTTTTCCAGGTACACATGTTTCTTCTTTATAAAAAAGAAGTCTGAAGTCTGTGGAAAATTCACTGAACTGAAGGCCTTGATAAAGAATGCATCTGGCCAAAAGGTCAAGATATTGAGATCTAATAATGGCGGGGAGTATGTCAGTAATGATTTTCTACACATATTCTCCCAAATTGGTATTCATGTCGAGCATCCAATTCCCTACACTCCCCAGTAGAACGGTGTAGCAGAAAGGAAGAATCGGTCTCTCGAGGAGATGACCACCTGTATGTTGGAATCAAAGAATTTGGCTACAAATTTGTGAGCTGAAGCCATGCATGCTATAGCATACATTCAGACCAGAGTGCTACATTCATCTATGAAAGGGAAGACCCCTTTTGAAGCATACTTCAGACACAAGTCGGATGTGTCGAACCTGCGGGTGTTTGGGTCAACTGAATGGGCCCGAATTCCACTTGATAAAAGAAGGGATTTGCAACCGCAAAGCATAGAATGTATGTTTATTTGGTATCCTAATGAATGAAAAAGTTTCAATATTTTGGATATCAAAACAAAATAGATCATCATCGAAAGGAGTGTCAACTTCGATGAGCCTCTTCAGGAGGTGGAACTAGTGAAGGAGAAAACTATTGAATTTCCTTCCTATTCTACTGATTATTCGGATGATGAAATTGGGGGTGATGACCTTGATTTGGATCCTCTAATTTCTGATATCAGTGTACAAAAAACATCAGATTCTGAATTAGATCCTTAAGTACAAAATCATCTCCCAACATGGGCCCGACAGACACTCTCCTCCACAGGAGATAACATTGGAAATCTGGATGATCCAAGGAGAACCTGGTTTAATTTCCAAAGAGCAGGTATTGCACTCTCTTTTCCTAATTATTTCTATCCAAATATTGATATTTGATGATAAGTTTAGACCCAAATTCCTACTACCATGCTCAGAAGGATCTGAGATGGCAAGTTTCCATGGATGAAGAGATGAATTCTCTTTAGAAAAACACTACTTGGGAGCTAGTTTCTCTTCCCCCCGAAAAGAAATTGGTTCAATGCAAGTCGGTGTTTCAGAACAAGGTTGCTGAAAATGGAAGCACCTGAAAATATAAGGCAAGTATGGTGGGAAAAGGTTTCACCCAGGTCCAAGGTGGGGACTACCATGAGACTTTTGCACAGGTTGCAAAAATGGGCTCCATCTGCCTAATTTTAGAAATTTCAGCATTTAAGCACTGGGAAGTGCATCATATGGATGTTAAGTCAGCCTTTATACATGGATATCTTCATGAGGAGATATACATTAAGCAGCTTGAGGGCTACATCTCTGATCCATCTTTGGTTTGCAAGCTAAAGAAGTCACTATACGGGTTAAAATAGGCCCCAAGAGAGTGGTATTCCAAGATGGATTCCTTCCTTCTCTCGCAAAACTTCCAAAGGTGTAGATCAGATACAAATGTGTATATATATAATTCTGATGTTAATTTGATTATTATTGTTTTATATTTTGATGAATTACTGATCACAGGTAGCACAGTTGCTTCTATTTCAGTCATCAAAACTGCTCTCCACAATCCATTTGAAATGAGGGATTTGGGGCTCGAAATTGAGCAACATTTTGATGGGATAATGGTTACTCAGTAAAAATACATATCAGACCTATTAGTCAAGTTTAACATGGCTGAATGTAGGCCTACACCATTCCCTTTCCTTTCAAGGATTAGCCCTGAAGAAGGAAAAAGCACAGCTCCCATGGACTGCCCTATTTATCGACAGTTGATTGGTAGCTTGTTGTACTTGACTCATTCGCAGCTTGATATATATTATGTCATGAATTCTTTATCAATATACATGCAGCAGCCCCATGATATTCATTGGAAGGAAGCCAACAGGATCATCCAGTACATTCATGGAACCAGGACCTACGACATTCACTATGTTGCAGACTCCGAGCTAGAGCTGGTTGGATACATAGATTCCGATTGAGTGGGTGATTCTATTGATTGGAAGTCTACTTCTGGATATGTCTTCATGTTTGGTGGTGGACCCATTTTTTGGTCTAGCAAAAATCAAGCTGCCATAGCATTGAACACATATTTCATTAAATTTGGAAATATTCTATTACAAGGACTTCATCCACATTGAGTTTTTTTGTAAATCTCTAATTACATATTCTATTAAAACTCGAAAAATCAACTCAAAGAACTATTACATTTGGAAGAATTAATCCAATGAAATATTTTCTCAATTAATGTTTTTTATTATTTCAAGTAAAACTTTAGTATTCAACCATTCAAAAGGAAATATTACATCTCAATTAGAACTAGATGGGTTAGATCTAGAATTTAGAACTTCCGCTAGATTGAGTTCTTTCAAAATGAGGAAAGACATAGCCTTTGAATCCTTACATAATTTCTATTAATATTATTTATAGTTTGTATTAGATGTTAAGTTGATTAAATTATTTTATGACATAATACCAACATTGTATTTGTTACTACAACAATTATAAACATTGTCATAGTAATTATTTGTGTCTTTGTTGAGTATGATGTTTTCTTTTTTGAATTTGGCACCACTATTAATCAAAACGAGAAAATAATTTATGACTTTAAAGTCTAAGTTTTACCCTTGTAATGATTAAATTAAATTATGAATTAAAACAACAACATAATTTATTATTGTTGTTGTTGGTAGTGGTAGTGTATTAAAAACTAAGTTGATGAATGTTTACTTTATGAATAATAGATTAACATGAGAAAATTTTTACCTATAAATTTATTTAATCATATTGATGTTAGTAAAGCCTCCCTTATTTATTAATATTAATTATTTTAACAATAAAAAACAATTATGAACTAGAATAGTATTAGTACGGTACAGTTTGATTTTTTCATATACAAGAGGAAAGTGGGGAAAACAACTAAACTAATTATTGCAAGTGTTCATTATTTTTTTATGAAGTATTTGAACAATGTGTTTAATTGAAAAGAGCATATTTATATTGAAAATATAGATATCTTACAATATTTATATTATCATTAAGATTGTATATCACCTATTAATTTATGTTAGAGCAGTGAGGAATCGAACCACCATCGTCCTGCTTGTAATGCAGGTGCTCTTCCATTGAGCTAGCACCCATTACAGCATGAGGGGAGAGGGACTGTGTTAACACCTAGATTACACCTTTCTAATCTTTTGTGACAAATAAAAATGATGAAAGCCTTATTTCTATTAATATTATCTATAGTTTGTATTAAATGGTGAGTTTACATTTATGTGATGACATTAATATTTTATATATTACTATGATTAAGCAATTGAATTATAATTTGATATGGTAATTAGTACATTGTTGGTGTTGAGTTCCTATACTAGTAGAAGGTTGGCACAATTTAAGAATGGCCCATTTAAAAACTATTTAATGACATAATACAAATGTGTTAGCGACTATAACAATTTTAATTCTCGACATAGAAAGTAATATATTAGAAGGTTGGCAACATTTTACAAGTGACAAGAGAAACTATTATATATTAAGTGTTACTATGCTAAGTTTATTATTTTAACGATAAAAAACAATTATAAGTTGGAATAGAAATAGAATTTATTTATATTACTATTATTTATATTTTCTAATAAAATTTAAGTTGATCAATGATTATATCACAAAAAATAGATTGTAGAAGAATTTTTTACATATTATTATTAAAGTTATTTAAAGACATTAATAATCAATGTTTGTTGCTATTATTATCTTGGAATTTCATTTAATTGAAATTATGTTAAGTAATGTGTATAGGTTGAGTTACCATAGTAAGTCTAAGTCTTTTTTGAGTATGATGTTTTATTTTTGGAAGTTGGCACCACTTGATCATGGACAAGAGAAAACATTTTATGACTTAAAGTAAAATAGGTTTTATCTTAGTAATGATTAAAATACATTATGAAATAGAATAGAGACATAATTTATTATTATTGTTGGTGGTGGTGGTGGTGTATTAAAAACTAAGTTAATGAATGTTGATTTTATGAATAACATATTTATGTGAGAAATTTTACCTATAAATGTATTCAATGGTATACTTTGATTATCATTAATATTTATATTTACGTATTAAAAAAAAAGTCACCAATATTTGACCAGTGAATTATTAATAATTTGTGTAATAAATTTCTTACATAATATAAAGTTATTTAACAACATATTAATATTTTTTTGTGACTATTATTAACTTATGTAGTATTGACATTAAATGTTAATACTTGGCTATTGATTTTCGGGATTAAGCTATGTGAAAGCTTTTCAAACCATAATGAATTTTACATTGTTCCCCCGATGATCATGCGTGGAGTTCCCACTTGAAATGTTAGTTTAAAAAACTCACTAACAACTTAATCCATAAAATCATTCACAATGATGACAAGCTGTGAAAACCTACACTCTGAGATAGTTACTACTTTGTCTTTGTTGAGTATAAGATATTGCACTAGTACAAAGTTCACACCACTTTAAAGTCTACAGAAGAAAATATAATATTAATTACAATGCAACAGAGTAGAACAATTAAATTTATATCAATTATAATAACAAATAATAGGGAAAAGTCTATTCAAACCTTATTGCATGTCCCTTACATTTATTCACAAAGGAAGTCTAGAAGATGTTTTAAGGTTCATTATTGAATATGATTATGCACATTTGATATAGTGACACACTGAGTTTATGTAAAACACAAATTAAAAAGTTAAAAATTGAATGTTGTTATCTAATTCACATAAAATACCATCACTTGAATTAACATAGAAGTCGAACCAAAATTTTCATATTAGTAAATAATATAAAATTCCTCAGAAAAAGGCTTGAAGAGAATATTCGATATACAACAAACATTGAAAAGTGTTTCTTCTTTTATATTAATAACCCCTTCAAAGATAAAATTACATTCATGAATCATCTCCACCTAATATACTTATATTCATTCAAGCAAATCAATTACAACTTGTAGACCACATTTATTTATCGTGGTCATCCTACAATATTCTTTCTTTTGCATCCATGCCCAAACTATGGTATTAACTGGAATAGATCCAAGTCATGTGTCATCAAGGTTTGGTACCCAATATTGTTCTAAAATTTTCCCTTGTATTTCCCTGAACTAGGCTTCCATCAATCGACCTTTACATGAAGAGTCTCACTTTAATCATTCTAGAATATATATGAGGTGGTTTTTTCCATCCAAATAATCTCCCCTTCATTGTCAGCTCATGATCTAACTAGCAACATCTTTCCTTTCTCAACATCAATCATAGGATTGAATCTTGGCTTTAGCTTGTTGCACTTGGGTCCAACATGTACCAGTTCATCCATCACATTATCAAAATCTCCATCTGTAATACTTATATTACATGCAGTGCATTACGATCAGCATTAATTCTCACACAGATTAAATTTTTCTTTATGATGGAATGTATTTGATGATAATGTCTAACATGATGTTACTACTTAATGATCGATTTTCCAGATTAAGTTATGTGAAATCTTTTCAGTCCACAATGATTTTTTCATGGTTCCCGTAACCAGCATGGGTGGAGTGACCACTCAAAACGTTGGTCTGAAAAATGTTCACACAGTTTAATCCAATAAATCAATCACAATGATGACAAATTGATAAAACCTGCACACTCAAAATGTTAGTATTGTATTTATTGAGTATAATTTAATATACTAATACAAAGTTGGCACCACTTTAAATTCTACACGAAAAAATATAATTATGAATTTAAATGAAACATAGTAGTACAATTAAATTTATATCAACTTTAATAACGAATAATAGGGAAAACTCACTTCAAACCTTATTGCAAGTGCCTTACATTTATTCACAAAGAAAGTCTATAAGATGCTTTAAGGTGCATTCACATAAATTATATTCACATAAATTAACATTGAAGTTGAACCAAAACTTTCATATATGTAGCAAATAATATTCAATTCCTCAAAAGGTAGCTTGAAGAGAATATTTGATATACTACAAACATTGACAACTTTTTCTTCATCTATATTAATTAGTCATTCAAAAAGAAAAATTACATTCATGAATCATCTCCACCTAATATCCTTATATTTTCTCAAGCAGATCAAGTACAACTTGAGGATGAAGATTTCCACAGTTAATCATAATGACAAAGAGAGTTTATGGAATTAAATTGTACGTATTGAAATATCCCTACATTTCAAGTGGACACTCCACCAATCATCAGGGGAGAAAAATGAAAATCTCAAAGTGGTATTAAAGAGTGTGAGCAAAAGCTAATAATAAATAAGGCCAGGGTTTTGTACATACATTAATGAATAAAATTATGCACATTTGATATAGTGAGAGATTGTGTTGATGTAAAATACAAATTGAAAAGTTAAAATTTGAATGGTGTTATCTAATTCCCATAAAGTATCATCACGTGAATTTAAATTGAAGTGAAAATTTCATATATGTAGTAAATAATATAAAATTCCTCAAATAGTAGCTTGAAGAATATTTATTATAGTACAAACATTGCAAAAAAAAATTTCATGTATACTAAAAGTCATTCAAAAAGGAAAATTACATTCGTGAATCATATCCACTTGATCTCCTTATATCCACTAAAGCAGATCAAGTACAACTTGTACACCACATTTATTTATCTCGATCTTCATGCAATCTTCTTTCTTTGGCATCCATGCCCAAACTATGGTATTAATTGGAATAGATCCAAGTTTTGTGCCATCGGGATTTGGTACCCAATATTGTTCTAAAAACTTTTCCTTGTATTTTCCTGAGCTAGGCTGCCACCAATCAATATTTACATGAAGGGTCTAGTTTTCATCATCCTGGAAGATATCTAAGGTGGCTTTTTCCATCCAAATCATCTCTCCTTCATCCTCATTTCTTGATCTGACAAGAAACATATTTCCTTTCTCAACATCAATTCTAGGATCAAATGTTGGCTTTGGATTGTTGCACTTGGGTCCAACATATATCGGTTCATCTGTCACACTATCAAAATCCCCATCCATAATACTTGATATTGCATGAAGTGCATTACCATCAACATTAACATTTTGCCTCGTCTTGGGCCAAAAGTCATCAGAAGAAGAATCACTTTCATCCAAGGGTGTATGGTAATTGTAGATTCCATCTAATGCATCAAGAACTCTTTTCCAATAATCTACTTTTTTATTCCATTCCTCTGTAACAATTGGTGAATTCTCATTGCTAATAGTCTCTTTCCACATTTTTATGTGTGATGTTATTCCTTCCTTTAGTTCTTTTAAATAAATATCATTTTCTTTGGGACGTGAGAAAGATGGCTTCCCTGTGGGAAATATAGGTCGACCTTCATCATCTATATTCCACAACTCAACTGGTTGATGTACCCATTAAGAAAACTTTTTAAGTCATACACTTTGTCAATAATTTTAGGTGGAAACGTTTGTTTTTCTTCTATTGTGCGATATGTATCCATCATCTCAGGTAAAGAATATATATCTTTAATTTTCAATTTGGAATACATTCTTCCATATGTTTTATCTATGTCTTCATGGGTGTGCCCCACAAGCAAGAACCCAACCTCAATAGTGATGAAGACACCAAGTGCAGTTAATAGTGATAGAAACATGAAAACATAACGATTCTTATTGTCACTAGGTTCATTTTCCAACTGTAACAACAAATGTGGAGGAAGAGGTTTAATCAAGATTTTGATTTTTTGAGCTTCCATTTAAAGGTAGGAAAGCTTCCTTATACACTCTACATTTTGAGTAAATAGAGTTTTGAAGTAATGCATTTGAAAGTGGGTTTCTTGAACTTCCACTCTCATAAAGCAAATCACCATACATATCAAGGTGTGGGTTTTCAAGGTCCCTAAAGAACTTTGCAAGAGATGTAATGGTAAATTGTGATCCCATGTGTAAAAATGATAGGGAGAAATGACCAAAACCTCCTATGCTATTCCCATGTGTTAGTATACCTGTCAATGACAAACCCAAGTTTGTTCCTGCAACAGATTTTGATTTGACATGTAATATTGGGATTGAAGTCTTTGTTTTGTCCATTTTAGCATGGATAATGCTCAAGTATCCTTTGTATACCGCTCTGACATAATCATGTGGGAATAGTAGCAATATCTTCCACACATAACAATCTTGTTATGTTTCTTTAGTCTAGCTTGTTCCTTTTCTTCCATCTCTTTTGTGATCGATGTCTTCATATGTGCTTTCAACACAATAAATTCACTACATTTACTGAAGTTAGTGTTTTTTGATAATAACACATTTGGAAAATGAGTGTTCCAAATATTGCTCATTGTTGGTTGTGATATTCATGGAAAATTGAGCTCTTGAAGAGCCTCGTTTATCTCTTTTAACAAAAATGTTTGGGTGTACGTTGATGAAATCAATCTTAAAGGAGCAGATGTTCCATCTTCTTCAACTTGTCGTGTTTGGTTCAGTGAAAAATGTGAATTATCCATTACAATTTTGTGCAATATTTCTATGGCTGCTACAGTATGTGCACATGCTTTGCATTTTTTGGTGTTACCATGAATTCCTTTGACATGTCTTTGTTGGAAATTATGTCAGTAAGTATAGAAGGTGATTTGGGGAATATTATGTATTTGTACAATGCTTTCTTACAAATAATATCTCCATTAAACCTCTTGTCCTTTACTTTACTAACAATAGGAGGTAGGCCATGGCCATGGCTCTTTGATTGATTGTGTTGGAAAGGAGTGAATTCAATACAAATTCCCTAATGCAATTTTTATTTAAGATTTTCATACCCCTTCTAGTAGATGGAATTGCTTTCCTGTCCACATGTTGAAGACAATCTTGTTTGCAACATTCATCTGCTGCCAAAAGTCGGATTTCTTTCTCTTCATCTCTCTATATTTGAAAGTTTCCAAAAAAAATTGTAGCCACAACTTGTTTAATCCTTTTTTATGGCCTCGTTACGTGCATAGAAATTGATTCTGGATCTTTTACATTATAAAGATCACCATCCCATGTGTTTAAGGGACTTTTGTCCTTTGTAAGATCTCACACTGCCATTTCCTTGGGTGCCTCCTTGAAATTTTCATTCACCCTTAAAATATCACCTTCATTGTCCACCAAATTATTTATTGGCCATCTAACCAAACAATGTATAGACTTATCCCCAATCCTACATATTTCACAATTTCCATCTATGTCTTCCACAAAAAAAGTGAATTCATTTACACCTAATATTTCACCCTCAACCATGTCATCCTCACAAACATTAACTATGATCCCTTTGGTAATGCACATGCTTGATCCCATGCATCCATGTGTAAGAGAAACCTTTTTACATGTGAATTCAAGCCTATCTTGGTAAGTATTTACTGGATGATCATGACAATGAGGTTCCAAATCTCATAAGATCCCAATGCACCCCCTAGTGTAATCTAAAATCCTATTGGATGTGGCGAAAGAGCATCATGTTTTAACATCTTCTCAATGTTAACCACTATGGATCCTTAATTTACCATCCTTCCATGAACCTTATGACCAATATTTGTATTGAATATGGAGCCTTCACCCACCTTCACTCCGCGTTGCAAAATATCTACCTTGTATCCAATAGAAAATGTTGAAGAGACATTTGCACCTATACAACAAATTAAACAATCTTAGTATTTCCTCAAAAATAACAAGAAATGTACTATAAAAAACACTTAACATTTGCTTCAATATTTTTATTTACTTTTGTTATGCCTCAAATATATGATCTTCCATGGATGTAAGTCCCTTTCATCAACATACTCCACAATCAAATGTGGTTCAATGACATCAATTATCAAAACCATAACATATCCTACATTAAGCATTTCTCCGTGATAATGAGTTGTAGTCTCTGTAGATTCAACCCTTCCTAGTCCAATAACTTGACCATTAATTAGGAGGGGAACATATTCCCCTCTTGTCAAAATTATATTTTCCATTATAACTCCTCCCAATTTTTGTAACACATTTGAGTTGTAGTTTGTAATTAAGGTTAAACCATATGAAGTGTATGTTCAAAAAAGTAATATAATTGCAATAATTGAAAACAATAGGATGGCCCTTTTGTATGCCATGAAACATTGTTCCCCTACATCTTCTATGTGCTATCAAAAGGGAATTTACATATAAAATACATAAAATATATATGAAGAGATAACAATAAGAGATCTAAGAAGTATTAGAGAATGCCAGATATCAACTCAGGTAAAACCACCAAATTCCTATTTGACTTTGGACATGGCACTTATATTATTGATGTGTGTGCGTGAATGTGTTGGAAATCTAGCTAGAGTTAGCTTTCATTCTTAGAACGTCGCACGATGAATGAAAGTTAATGTGTGTTAGTTTTCATAATGTAGTTTTCCATCTAACAAAACCACATTGTCATTAATCACATTACACCATGATGGAAATCTAGCTGGAGTTAGCTTTCATTCATAAAACATTGCATCATGACTAAAAGCTAATTTGTGTTAGTTTTCATAAGGTAGTTTTCCATCTAACACAATCACATTGTCATCAAATACATTGCACCATAATAGAAATCTAGTGGAGTTAGCTTCCTTCTAACAACCTGGCATAGTGAGTGAAACCTAACGTACGATAGCTTTCATGAGGAAGTTTTCCATCTAACACAACTACATTGTCATCAATCACATTGCACCACGATGGAAATCTAGCTGGAGTTAGTTTTCATTCTTAAAACATTGCACGGTTAGTGAAAGCTAAAGTGTGTTACTTTTCATAAGGTATTTTTTCATCTGACACAACCACATTGTCATCAATCACATTGCAACATGATGGAAATTTAGTTACAATTAACTTTCATTGTTAAAACATTGCACCGTGAGTGAAAGGTAATGTGTGTTAGTTTTCATATTGCAGTTTTAAATATAATACAACCATATTGTCATCAATCACATTGCACCATGATAGAAATATAGATGGAGTTGGCTTTTGTTCTTAAAACATTGCACGGTGAGTGAAAGCTAATGTGTGTTAGTTTTCATACGGTAGGTTTCTATCTAAAACAACCACATTGTCATCAAATATATCACACCATGATGGAAATCTAGCTGGAGTTAGATTTCATTTTTAAATGGCACGATGAGAGAAAGATAATTTGTGCTAGCTTTCATAAGGTAGTTTTTCATCTACCACAACCACATTGTCATCAATCACATTGCACTGCAATGGAGATCTAGTTGGAGTTATCTTTTGTCTTTAAATATTTGCACAGCGAGTGAAATCCAATGTGTGTTAGCTTTCATAATGTAGTTTTTCATCTAGCACAACCACATTGTCATCAATCACAATTCACCATGATGGAAATCTATTTGGAGTTAGATTTCATTCTTAAGACATTGCACAGTGAGTAAAAGCTACTATGTGTTAGCTGTCATAAGTTAGTTTTCCATTTAACATGACCACATTCTCCTCAAATACATTACACCATGATGGAAATCTAGTTGGAGTTAGTTACTTCTAACAACATGGCATGACGAGTGAACGCTAATGTGTGTTAGTTCATTACACCATGATGGAAAGCTAGCTGGAGTTAGTCTTTGTTCTTAAAACATTGCACATTGAGTAAAAGTTAATGTGTGTTAATTTTCATAAGGTATATTTCTATTTAAAACAACCACATTGTCATCAAATACATAACACGATGATGGAAATCTAACTATAAATAGCTTTACTTTTAACAACATGCTAGGTTTCATTCTTAAAGCATTGTACAATGAGTGAAAGATAATGCGTGTTAGTTCATTGCACCAAGATAGAAATCTAGCTGGAGTTAGATTTTATTTTTGAAACATTGCATGATGAGTGAAAGTTGATGTGTGTTAGAATTCATAAGGTAGTTTTCTATATAAAAGAGTCACATTGCCATCAAATACATAACACCATGACAGAAATCTAGATGAAGTTAGCTTTAGTCCTTAAATCATTGCACGATGAGTGAAATCTAAAGTGTTAGCTTTCATAATGTAGTTTCCATCTAACACAAACACATTGTCATCAATAACAATGCACCATGAGGGAAATCTACTTGGAGTTAGCTTTCATAATATAGTTTTACATATAACACAACAACATTGCCATCAAATACATTGATGGAAATCTAGTTGGAGTTAGCTTTCCTACTAACAACATGGCATGATGAGTGAAAGCTCATTACACCATGATGAAAATCTAGCTGGAATTAGTTTCTTATCTAACATAACCACATTATCACATTGCACCATGATGGAAATATAGCTGGAGTTAGCTTTCAGCCTTAAATTGTTTCACAGTGAGTGAAATCTAATGTGTTAACTTTCATAATGTAGTTTTCCATTTAGCACAACCACATTGTCATCAATCAAAATGCACTATGTCAGAATTCTAGCTAGAGTTATCTTTCGTTCTTAAAACATTGTATGGTGAGTAATAGCTAATGTGTGTTAGATTTCTTAAAGTAGTTTTCCATCTATCACAGCCACATTGTCATCAAATACATTACACCATGATGCAAATCTAGCGGGAGTTAACCTTCCTTCTAACAACATGGCACGATGAGTGAAAGCTAATATGTGTTAGCTTTGATAAGGTAGTTTTTAATCGATCACATTGCATCATGATAGAAATCTAGCTGGAGTTAGCTTTTGTATTTAAATCATTGCACAGTGAGTGAACTATAATATGTGTTAACTTTCATAATGTAGTTTTCCATCTAGCACAACCATGTTGTCATCAATCACAATGCACCATGATGGAAATCTAGTTAGAGCTAGCTTTTGTTCTTAAAACATTGCACGGTGAGTAAAGCTAATATATGTTAGCTATCATAAGGTAGTTTTTCAGCTAATGCAACCACATTGTTATCAAATACATTACACCATGATGGAAATCTAGCTAGAGTTAGTTTTCCTTCTAACAACATGGCACTATAAGGGAAAGCTTGTGTGTTAGCTCATTACACCATGATGGAAATCTAGCTGGAGTTAACTTTCATTTTAACAACATGGCACGATGAGTGAAGTATAATGTGTGTTATCTTTCATAAGGTAGTTTTCCATGTAACATAACTACATTGTCATCAATCACATTGCACCATGTTGGAAATCTAACTGGAGTTAGCTTTCATCCTTAAATCGTTACATGGTGAGTGAAATCTAATGTGTGTAAGATTTTATAGTGTAGTTTTCCATCTAGAACAACCACATTGTCATCAATCACAATGCACCATGATGGAAATCTAGCTGGAGATAGCTTTCATTCTTAAAACATTGCACGGTGAGTAAAACTAATGTATGCTAGCTTTCATAAGGTAGTTTTCCATCTAACACAGCCACAGTGTCATCAAATACATTACACCATGATGAAAATCTAGCTAAAGTTATCTTTCCTTCTAACAACATGGAACTATAATGGAAAGCTTATGTGTATTAGTTCATTGCACCATGATGGAAATCTAGCTGAAGTTAGCTTTTCTTTTAACAACATTGCATGATGATGAAAGCTAATGTGTGTTAGCTTTCATCCTTAAATCGTTCCATGGTGAGTGAAATCTAATGTGTGTAAGCTTTAATAATGTAGTTTTCCATCTATCACAGCCACATTATCATCAATCACAATGCACCATGATGGAAATCTAGCTTGAGTTAGCTTTCGTTCTTAAAACATTGCATGGTGAGTAAAATCTAATGTGTGTTAGAATTCATAAGGTAGATTTTCATCTAACACTGCCACATTGTCATCAAATACATTACACCATGATGAAAATCTAGCTAGAGTTAGCTTTCCTTATAGAATGGCACTATGAGTGAAAGCTTATGTGCGTTATCTCATTACACCATTATGAAAATCTAGTTTGAGTTAGATTTCTCTTTAACAAAATGGCATGATGAGTGAAAGCTAATGTGTTATAGCTTTCATAAGGTAGTTTTCCATCTAACACAACCATATTGTCACATTGCACCGTCATGTAAATTTAGCTGGAGTTAGATTTAAACCTTAAATTGTTGCACGGTGAGTGAAATCTAGTGTGTGTTAGCTTTCATAATGTAGTTTTCCATTTAGCACAACCACATTGTCATCAATCAAAATGCACCATGTTGGAAATCTAGCTAGAGTTATATTTCATTCTTAAAACGTTGCACGGTGAGTAATAGCTAATGTGTGTTGCCTTTTTTCAGGTAGTTTTCCATCTAACACATCCACATTGTCATCAAATCCATTACACCGTGATGCAAAACTCGTTGGAGTTAGCTTTTCTTCTAACAACATGGCATGATGAGTGAAAGATAATGTGTGTTAGATTTCATAATGTAGTTTTCCATCTAACACAACCACATCGTCATTGATCACATTGGACTGTGAAGGAAATCTAGTTGGAGTTACCTTTCATCCTCAAATCATTGCACGATGAGTGAATTATAATGTGTGTTAGCTTTCACAATGTCGTTTTCCATCTAGAACAACCACATTGTCATCAATCACAATGCACCATGATGGAAATCTAGCTAGAGTCAGCTTTCGTCCTTAAAACATTGCATCGTCAGTAAAGCTAATGTCAGATATCTTTCATAAGGTAGTTTTCCATCTAACATAGCCATATTGTTATCAAATACATTACACCATGATGTAAATCTAGCTGGAGTTAGCTTTCCTTCTAACAACATGGCACTATAAGGGAAAGCTTGTGTGTTATCTCATTACACCATGATGGAAATCTAACTAGAGTTAGCTTTCTTTTTAACAACATGACACAATGAGTGAAATCTAATGTGTGTTAGCTTTCATAAGGTAGTTTTCCATGTAACACAACCACATTGTCATCAAGCACATTGCACCATGTTGAAAATCTAGTTGTAGTTAGCTTTCATCTTTAAATCGTTGCACGGTGAGTGAAATCTAATGCGTGTAAGATTTAATAGTGTATTTTTCCATCTAGCACAACCACATTGTCATCAATCACAATGCAGCATGATGGAAATATAGCTGAATTTATCTTTCGTTCTTAAAACATTGCACGATGAGTAAAGCCAATGTTTGTTAGCCTTCATAAGGTAGTTTTCCATCTAACACAACTACATTGTCATTAATTACATTACACCATGATGGAAATCTAGATGGAGTTAGATTTCCTTCTAACAACATGGCACTATAAGGGAAATCTTATGTGTGTTATCTCATTACACCATGATGAAAATCTAGTTGGAGTTAGCTTTCATTTTAACAACATGGCATGATGAGTGAAAGCTAATGTGTGTTAGCTTTCCTAAGGTAGTTTTCCATGTAACACAACTACATTGTCATCAATCACATTGCGTTGTGTTGGAAATATAGCTGAAGTTAGCTTTCATCCTTAAATCATTGCACGTTGAGTGAAATCTAATGTGTGTAAGCTTTCATAGTGTAGTTTTCATCTATCACAGCCACATTGTCATCAATCACAATGCACCATGATGGAAATATAGCTGGAGTTAGCTTTCATTCTTAAAATATTGCACGGTGAGTAAAAGCTAATGTGTGTTAGCTTTCATAAGGTAGTTTTCCATCTAGCACTGCCACACTATCATTAAATATATTACAGCATGATGGAAATCTAGCTGGAGTTAACTTTCCTTCTAACATGGCACTATGAGTGAAAGTTTATGTGTGTTAGCAAATTACACCATTATGAAAATATAGATGGAGATAGCTTTATTTTTAACAACATTGTACGATAAGTGAACTAATCATTACTAAGTGGTTTTGTCATTATGTCAATAGTTTGTTCTGCTGTAGGACAATAATAAAGGAAAATGTCTTGATTATCAACCAACTATCTGATGTAATTGTGATGAACTTCAATATGCTTAGTTATGGCATGATAGACTAAATTTTTCACCATTTTGAGAGAACTCTGTTTGTCGTAGAAAAGTGGGGTTAGCATTGCTTGTCAAGTTGAAGATCGGCCAATATTCTTCGTAACCACATTGCCTCGCAACCTATACTGAAGTTTGACTTGTATTTTATGTCAATGGAGGATAAGGAAACTGTATGTTGTAGCTTACTTTGCCATGAAATTACCTTCCTAAACCAAGAGTGAACACATAACCTGTTTTTTACTTCCTTGCATCAACTAATCCTTCCCAATTGAAATCAATATGCTCTACTAGCATGGAGTCAACAGATCTTTGATATAGAATGCCAAAGTCAAGGGCCCCTTTGAATATTAACGGACTTATTTTGTAACTTGCCAATGTAACTCTTTAGGATTAGACATGAATTGAGAAAGAGACAAAGCACTGCAAAATGTAGATCTGATTGGGTGGTAGTAAGATAATTCAAACTACCAACCAATTGCCAATACAATGACTCGTTGATTATTGGTGAGTCTGTGTAAGATGAGAATTTTATGCCAAATTCCATAGGTGTAGATGTAGGATTACATTCAGTCATTTTGAATTTTTTGAAGAGTGCTTTGGCATACTTGACTTGTGATAAAAATATAGTGTGCTTAGATTGCAAAAACTCTACACCTAAACAATAATGAAGCAGGCTTTAAACAGTATTTTCAAAAGTAGATCAAATATCAAATTTCACATGTTGAATCTTGTTGGAATGCTTTTGGTGATGGGAATACCATCAACATAGACAAAATAATATCACTATATCATCGTCACTATTTTTGACATAGCAAGTGGGTTCATAATAAGTTTTTCTAACTCTAGAATCCCAAGGTATTGATCAAGTTTGAAATATCAGGCTTGAGGAGCCCACTCGAGTCCATACAAGGACTTTCCCAACCAACAAACTAGATGCTTATTTCCAAAAAAATGAAACCCTTGCGGTTACATCAAGGAACTTTTAACATCCATATGTATATCGTTCATCCAGAATGAGCAGAAATGGAGATAACTAGTCGAAAAGTTACCATTTTCATTGTGGGGGAAAAGGTTTCTTCACAGTCCACCCCTTCATCTTCTGCATATCCTTTGGCGACAAGACAAGCTTTTTATTTGTCCAAAGAACCATCTAATTTATATTTAACTTTAAAAATCCATTTACAACCAATTGCTTTCTTCCCTAGAGGAAATTTGGACAACACCCAAGTCTTGTTTTTCACCTATGCATCATATTTCACTTTCATGGCAGCCTCCAATTCAAGTTTTCCTTTGGATTCTTCAAATGTGTTAGGTTCAAATAATGGGCACAAAAAAAATAGAAGTTAGAGAAAAATTTACCTGCTCACTACCTTGCACAATTTGTTGCCTCAATCGTGTAGTCTGTCCTTGTAGAGCCTTTGGAAACTCATCTTCTCAATATCCTTCCATCATGGTATAATACCACTTCCATTTCATTTTTTGGCCCTCCTAATCTTGCTATGAAGATCAAGAATCCCTCTCTATTGTGAATATTGAGAATCCCCCTCTTCTTCACCAAACCCCTCCTTGGAACTTGACTCCTCTGATGTTTCCAGCTCCGAGTCCTATTTGATTTCAACACCAAAACTTGTTCTTGAATGAGAAACAATTTCACATACACTACTTAGTACTATACATAGATTTACCGTTATCATAGAAGAATTATATTTTCTCATCTACAACATCTCTATTAATCACAAATTTGTTCATAGAGACATCTAGTTCTTCATTAGGAACATTTTTCCTCGGGAATATTTGCAAAAGAAATACAACTGAAATTACAAAAATATCTACAAAATGTTTTCTACCTAACCATGAATCCTCATGAGTGATATTGTACAAATATTTATAAGGAGTTTTGTTAAGGATGTAAACCACAACATTCACTGCTTTTTCCTAGTATGGCTATGGTACATTCTGTTTGTGCACCATGCACTTTTCCATCGCCACAACTATCCTATTCCTCCTTTCCAGGACTCCATTTTTTTATGGAGTGTATGAAGTGGTATACCGCCTATGTATACCTTCCCTTTTGCAAAATTATTTGAACTAAGTTGAAACAAACTCACCTCCATTATCAGATCCTAAAGCTTTGATTTGTTTACTTGTTTGTTTCTCTACCAAATATTTTGTTGTTACAAACTTTGAAGAACAATTTGACCTGTTATTCGTAAAACAAACCTTGATTTTTCTTGAATAGTCATCAACTAGTAGTAGGAAATACTTACCTCCAGATATTGTAGGTTTTTTCATTGGACCATGCAAATCAACATGTACTAGGTCCAAAACTCCTTTGGCTTGCCATGTTTTATTGTCAATATCAAATGAAAGTCAATGTTGTTTTCATAACTAACAACCTGCACATATCTCTAAAAATCCTGCACATACCTCTAACAATCCTAAATGAATGGAAGACCATCCACCAGATTAGTCTTATTAAGTACAAATAAATATTGATGACTTAGGTGTCCATACCTTTAATGCGATAGTACATTTGTATTCTCTACCAAAGTTGGTGCATGTGCCTTTGTTGTATTTAGATCAACTAGTCTATACAACCTTTTTCACCAATACAAACTAAAGTCACCTTGTTATCACGAGAGTAGTGACCATATATTTGCTTCCTTCAAAATTTACAAAAAGATTAGGGTTCCTAGTTATCTCACTAATAGACGAGATTTTTTCTCATGTTAGGAACATATCGAACATTTTTTATAATATAACTTAAAGTATTGTTCAGTATGACATGAACAGCCTCACATCCTCTAACGTAGTGAGTCCATCCATCACCCAAAGCAATAGATTCACTATTACTCTTATCTTCAATGAAATTTACATACCAGTTTGTGTGACACTTGTAGTGGAGATGCACCTCAGTCGAATACCAGGCTATAGACTTAGTTGATTGAATATGTAATGTCACAAATGAAAAATCACCCACTTCTTCTTCTTCACCTCTTTCCTCAACATTTGCATGCCTTGATTTCATTTGACCACGTGCCAAGTCATATTATTTTTTTTGGCAATATCTCTTGAAGTGTCCATGCTTATTGCAGTAATAACATCTAAATTTGTTCTCTTTGATACATTGCTAGCATTTTTTTGTTTTTCTTTGCCTTTGAACTGTGCATTAAATGCACTCATTATCGTGGATGGATTTGATGCTTATATCTGATCTAGCCTCATTTCCTTCTATACAAAAAAGTGTTAATAACTTCTCAAATGTAAGTTGTTGGTTCTCCCCAAGTAGATGTAAGGACTCAACAAATGAATCAAAGGATGGCAGTAAAATTCACACCAACAAAGAAACCATATCCTTATCATCCACCGGCTTCTTAATAGAAAAAAATGATCATTAAGATCCTTCAAGTGCAAGAAATATTTAGAGACTGGTCCTCCTTCCTGCAACTTTGTGGAAAAGTTAAAACAAAAGATTTTTAAAATACAATGACCACCTAACTTCTGATGCTTGAAACTTATTTTGGAAATTTGTCCATAATACAGGTGCTACAATGGAATTTCTTACTTCTGGAACTAATGTGTCTGCCACTAAAAGTTTGAGAAGCATATGTTCCTCTTTATGTCTTTTATCATAGTTTCAAGATAATTTGTTGGTCTGTATTCTTTACCTAATATGGTTTGTTCAAGATCTCCAAATTGAATTTTGGTCACTATCTTATGACTCCATAAACTATAACTATTTCCAATCAATTTTTCACACTTCAGAAAGAGTAAATGATGCTAACTAGCCATTACTAATACAAATCGAAGAGTGAAGACTACAATTTATCATAGGCTTACTACCACTGAGAGTACTCCATCCAATCAGTTTAGCAAACCTCCTTTGTGTTTATAGTAGCTTTGAATTTCCACGCAATGGATGGGCAATATTTCCACTCTCCAATTCGTAGTAGTTCATCAATCCTTCACACAGTAGTTTCATGGTCAAGAGCAAGGTGGTGGCTGATCCTTGATGAGCTTACTTTTATCATGCGGCTACACCACAAGATCACAGTTGTTTTCCCAACAAAAACTCCTCAATTTAGCAACATATCAGGTCGCAGCAGCTCTGAATATCTACCTGCCTATATCGATATTACAGTAAGCATATTTTTTAAAGTTCAAATTCTACCATCAATAGTAGAAATTCTAGAAAATGCAGAACATGGTCAAGATTTACCCATGCTTTCATAGCTTTTAATATGCACCATGAGAGTCATACACCAGCTGCATACATGCAATAATATTTAACCACAATTCCAGTGACTACAGGTGCCATCATCTCTTGGAAGATCATGTAAATTGCATCACAGAGATCTAATCACATATAGAGACCATAAAAAAGGAGATAAAATTAATTTGAACTAAGAATGAATTTGGTAGGGTAGGCAGATCTCATTACAGTACTAAGGGGATTTTGAGAAAACAGATCTCACTGTATCCTGGCTTCTCGAGTTTATTTCTACATTGTCATCATAGACAAACATAAAAGAAAGAAAGACAAGAAAAGGTATAGGTTCAACATCAAATTTTGTAAAAGGTACAAGGTTATGAGGGCAAGATGGCATTGTGAAAGGAAGGAAAACTAGATGGCATTGAATCTACTAGGTGGTATTGTATTACAAGTTTAATATTTCAAACAAACCCTAGCTCTACAATTTTGGATATCATTTTTTCCTAAATCATTTTCCTCTTCTTCAATAGCTTATACTATACTCTATCATTCAGAATTGTATTATTAGTATGTTATTTTTACTTTGTATATTTTTCTTGTAGGGTTGTTAGGCAAATATTAAGGCAAGCCAACCAATGACAAATGATAATTAGCTATGAAATAGTACATGTCCTCCTATCACTATGTGTCACATGTTCACATGTCAAACATGATGCTAAAGTGTCAAACATGCAAGGGACATGTGTCCTGGCAGAGATTAGGGAAAGCCAACTAATGATCAATGATAATAAGCTAGGAAACATGACACACCCTCTAGAATTAAATGGTGTTTTTGGGACAAATGATAATAATCTAGGAAACATGAACACCATCTAGATATTTTATGTTTCTTTGTGACACGTACCTGCGATTTTGAAGTTAGTGTTTTTTGTTAGAGATGATCCTCTAGGAACATAATGATTTTCAGAACAGAAGTATTTACTGAAACTTGATTAGCAAGTGATTGTGTGTGCGATAGAAGTTGTTTTTTCTCTAAGGAATTTCATAATAGTCAAATTTAGAGTGTGTTATTGTTATTTAAATTGTGACAGTAGTAAGTTTGTCAATCACTATGTCTTAGCAATAAGTAGTAAAATCAGATCTATTTGGTGTGTTTTAAAAGTGTTTTAAATATCTCCATTTTCTCCCAATATTTCCAGTTTCCTGAGTTTTTCAGGTTGCCAACGTTTCTAATGTTTTCCGACTTTCTCACATCCAAATTTATGCTTGCCAATAATTTCCCCGATATTTATGATAAGTTTGTTTCTGGAACCTAGGCAATATATTCCACAAAACAAATTTGCAACATTAACTTTATACTCTTAAGAACACCTCATCTATACTTATTATGTTGGAAGGCAATGAGAGGTTTCATGTAAAAAATTTAGTATGTGGAAACTGAGGATGCTTGTGATTTTTTTAATACAGTGCCGAGACAAAAAATTATTTTGAAAGGTGTTTCGAAATACAGTAGATGAGGATAACCATGCTAAGCATGATGCAATAAACTAGGAGGTTGTGATGTCGGTCAAACTCTAATTGACCAATGATATGTTCAAAAAAGTGCAAGACAGTGATGATGCTTTCAAAATTTGGGGGCATTAAAGTTTAAACATGTGTGAAACATCATATATATGTAAAGCGTTTTTCATAAAGAATTCCTTTTTTCAATCAAGATTGAGTAAAAATAATCTCTTCAAGATCACTTCTTCAAAATCCAAGAATTTATAAAACTTGAAAGCAATTGATAGAAAAACGAAAAAAGAATATATGGCTTGATAATCACATTGAAAAGCCTATAACCTTCATATGAAGAATTTGTTGAAACCTTAAATATAACTTCTGGAGATGATCCAACATTTGAGTGTTGAGTAATAGGTGGAAGAAGCAGTTCGGTAGCAGCAGTGTGAATGGAAATCGGAAGTGGACTTAAAAGCACAGTTCAAAGGAAAAGGTGAGCATAAAGATATCAGCATGAGTGTTCATTTAGATACTCAGAAACATAGGAAAGGTATAAGTGTTACAGGGATGCTGGAGTTCAGGTTTCTTATCAACTTTATTTTGGTCAATGGTGGTGTTCCATTTTGAGAAGAGTAACAGTAAAAAAAATTGTCATTTTAGTGCAAATATAATAAAAAACACTTCAACTTTAAAAGTATTTGGGTACACAGGGTACTCCCAAAAGACCAAAAACCTTGAGAAACCACTTCACACAAATAGATCACAGATCAACACACCGATGTTTGTCACATGGTTAAAACCCTCGAAAGGGAAACAGTCCATGACCCCAGCCAAATAGCTACTTGGAGCAATTTATTATGCAAAAGAAAGAAAGTTACATGAGCTTCTCATTATCAATCAACTAGCCAATGAACCTCCATGATCTTTAAATAGAGATCATGGACCAACTGGGTGTTAAGCCATGGATAAATGGTAGGTATCATCTAAGAGAAGTTGAACAGTCGGATCACTCTATGTCTAGAACATACCGTGACTGTCGGATTAGAATATTTACAAATGCATACTAATGCATACTAAAAAACAAACTTTTACCTAACAGATATATTACACAAGTTCATCTTAACTAACTCCTAAGTTTCTAAATATCCTAACATCCCCCCTTAAGAACAACTTGGGATAGGATTGAAGGATTTACAAAAGTGACACCATTAGGAGAAGGAAGGAGGCAGTAGAGCCTATCCCCCTGTAAGGACACATTATTGAACTCCTAACATAGACTGAAGTTTAGAAAACTTCGCTTCTGTAAGAGACTTGGTGAAGATGTCTACAACTTGATCATCTGTAGGGAAATAGAGCACTTCAATAACATGATCATGAACAATATTTCTGATGAAGTGCATGTGTAGCTCAATGTGGTTGCTATGCAGATGTAGAACTAGATCTTTGGCAAGCTTGATGGTACTTTGATTGTCACAGCAAAGTGGAGTAGGTTGCTACTGCTCGAATCCAATCTCTAAAAGGATCTGTCGAAGCCATAAAACTTCCTGACTGGCATTAACTGTGGCTCGATATTCTGCTTCTGCTGAAGAAAGAGAAAGAGCTTGTTTTTTCTTACAAGCCCAAGTGACAGGTCCAGATCCTAGACTGAAAACATAACCTGTAGTAGAATTTCGACCATCAATATCGTCGACCCAATCTAAATCAGTGAAACCAACCAACAAAGGTTTCCCCCCTGTATTGTAATGAATCTTAAACTGAATTGTACCTAAAATATATCGAAGTATTCTTTTTGCTGCTTTCCAGTGACTTTCATGAGGAGTTTGCATATAACGGAAAACATGACCAATGGAAAAGGACAGGTCAGGACGGGAATGAGTCAAGTATAAAAGACTACCAACAAGCTGACAATACAATGTGGCATCTACTTCAGCGGAAGTACAAGTGGTAGAAAATTTGACTCCAGACTAGAAGGGAGAAGGGGCTGGTTTACAATCTTCCAAGCATACTTAGACTAGGAAAGAAAGATTCCTTCTTTGGGTTGCAAGACTTCGATACCAAGAAAAACCAGTATAGGCTATCCATTTTGGCATACCAAGCTCTAGGAGCTTGCTTAATGCCATATAAGTATTTATTAAGGAGACAAACAAGGCTAGAGTTATCCTGAACATATCTAGGAGGTTGTTCCATGTAAATTTCCTCCTATAAATCACCATGTAAAAAGGCATACTTGACATCCATTTGATGGAATTCCCAGTTATGTAAGTATGGAAGGGAAAGAATAAGGCAGATGGAATTCATTTTTGCGACAGGAGCAAAGGTTTCATTGTAATCAATCCCTTCAACTTGGGAAAAACCTTTGGAAGCTAACCTTGCCTTAAGTCTTTCAACACTTACATCTGATGCATACTTAGTTCTATAGACCCATTTACATCTGACAAGTTTTCTTCCTTTTGGAAGAGGAACAAGATCCCAAGTATCGTTCGCCATTAAGGAACGATATTCTTTATCCATAGATGCATCCCAATCTAGATTTCCTGAAGCTTCTGCAAAATTTTTTGGATCATGATTCTTAGAAACTTGAGCCAAAAGAGAAGAGGCTCATTGAAACTGAGAACATGTTCGGCGTTGATCTCTAGGATCACCAGCAAGATCTCCAGCTGCTTCACATGTTGAATGGACCCATAGAGGAAGCATTGGTGCTGGTGCAATTGGAGGAACATGAGCAGGCGGAGGTGGATTTTCATCTTGAATGTCAACATCAGAAACTGGAGTTGGAAACCTGTCAAGGAAGTTGGAAGAAGAAGAAGAAGAAGAAGGCACAAACGCCGAATCAGGATCTTAGGCCAAAGATGAAACACCCACCAAGTTAGGCTCATAGGCCAAGAGATTTTCATCAAATTTAACATCTCTTCTAATTATTATATCATGTGAATGGGGCTGAAGAAGTCTATAACCTTTTACATCTTCAGAATATCCAACAAATATGAAATTTTCACTTTTAGGCTGCAATGATTTCCGTTTTTCATCCGGAATGTGAGCCCATGCTTCACAACCAAACACATGAAAGTGACTTACATCTAGTTTAATTTTACTCCATGCTTCTTCCGATGTTATACCTCGTAAAACTTTAGTCGGTGTGTGATTAACTATGTAATTTGCACAATTTATGGCCTCATCCCAATATTGAAGACTTAGTCCCTTAGATTCGCTAATACAATTAGCCATTTCTTTTAAAGTGCGGTTCTTCCATTCAGCTACACCATCTTGTTGTGGTGTTTATGGAACAGTGTGTTGTTTTGGATTCCTTGTTCAGTGCAGAAAGTAGTGAACTTGTTGTTAACATATTCTCCTCCATTGTCAGATCTTAACTTAATAATTTGATAACCAGATTGTTTTTCAACAAGGGCCTCGTAGGCCAAGAACATGTTAAATACTTCACCCTTAAGTTTTAGGAAGTAAAACCAAGTGCGTCTGGAGTAGTCATCAATGAAAGTTAAGAAATATTTGAAACTAGAAAAGGAAGCAGATGGAAGAGGGCCACAAAAGTCACTATGCACAAGCTACAAGGGAACCGAGGTGTGCCAAGAGGCACGTTTGTCAAAACTATCCCAATGATGTTTTCCAAGTACACAACCGGAACAAACATCATCCTTACAAGATACCATCGGAAGACCAGTCACCATATTGTCTTTAAATAGTTACTGCAATGAGCGATAATTTAAGTGATGAAATCACTCATGCCAAAGTTTGCTCAAGTTATCACTATGAGCAACAAAAACTGAAGGAAAAGGTGATGACCCAAAGTTGTTAAATTTGTACAACCTGGTAATATCATCAACAATTCTAGTAGCAAGGACATTTTGAGGATTTTAAAAATCCTTGCTTACAACTTGGTGAGGTGTAAATGTCACAGTTTTACCTTTACCAGAATGAGTAATTTGATAGACTGGTAACAAATTGGAGGAAATTTTTGGAACACATAGTGCATCACTGAAATGCCCATTTTCTACTAGAACTATTCCAGATCCTACAAAACTTAGAGATCTATCATCACCAACAAATATTTGCTTGGTGTTACATTCATGCATAGTAGAAAAGATGGTTTGATCCTTAGCCGTATGATAAGATGCTCCAGAATCAATGACACATTCAATTGAAGTAGAAGAAGAAGATGCAGTATAAGAGTAATCAGAAGCACAAAGTGCATGTCCATGAGAGTAGATTCTAAAGACGAATCTAGGATAATGTGGTGCTTTTTCATTGCTGCTTCCAAGGCTGCCATCTTCTTAAAACACTTAGATTCATCATGATTATATTTTCCACAAAAAATGCAATGACGCTCAGTCTTCTTTCCTTTTGGCTTGGATCCTTTGTCATTTTTTAAAGAATGAGCTAACTGAGAGGGTTTGGGACCCTTATTTTTTGGCTTATTATTGCAAAAATTATGTTTCTTGGGAGGCTTGGACTTTTCTTTCTATTGGGACAATAAGGCTTTCCCAGATGTATCTTCAGATTTTCCAAAATGGGTGTTTCTGGAACAAACGGAAATAGTTTTCGATGTAATGAAAACTATATCCCAATGGAAACAGAATTTCGGATGCAATGGAACAGCTCCCACAAGCCAGAACCAAAAAACCCTTTCAAAGTTTCAACAACAATGATTCCAGATCTTGATCAAAATAGAAAGTGACTCTTCATAACGCTCCGATACCATGTTCGGATACACAAGGTACTCCCAAAATACCGAACTCCTTTAGAAACCGCTTCACACAAATAGATCACAGATCAACAAACTAATGTTTGTAACGTGGTTAAAACCCTCAAGAGGGAAACAGTCCATGGCCCCAACCAAATAGCTACTTGGAGCAATTTATTATGCAAAAGAAAGAAAGTTACATGAGCTTCTCATAATCGATCAACTAGCCAAGGACCCTCCATGCTCTTTAAATAGAGATCATGGACCAATTGGGTGTTAAGCCACAGATCAATGGTAGGTGTGATCTAAGAGGAGTTGAACCATCGGATCACTCTATGTCTAGAACATATCGTGACCATTGGATTAGAATATTTACAAATGCATACTAATGCATACTAAAGAAACACACTTTTACCTAATGGATATATTACACAAGTTGATCTTAAATAACTCCTAAGTGTCTAAATATCCTAACAAAAAGATGAGGAAAAATATAAAAGATAATCTTTATATTCTTAATAGGTTCGTACTTGACTCATACCCTCTTGGATTTTTTGCCCTAAATGTTCAAAATGTACCCTAATTTAGGACAACAGTTTGTTTGATATTTCTCTTAAAGCTCTTATAGGTTTCATTGGTGAGATGTTTCATCTAAATGAGTATCGTTTCATAAAAGAAGCCCTTGTTTATAATTTATTGGAGCCTGGAGGTGTTCCCTATCATGGGGGATTACTTTTGTACCTTTTCCTTTGTTGGGTTTTTCTTTATGAATCCAAAAGCACGTGACTATCATTTGGAGGTAAACTAACATGGAGATTCCTTGTTACTTGGAAGTTACTTCTATCATCCACATTTGAGGCCATACCCTTGGATGTTACTTCTATCGTCTTCATTGTCTTTATGTGTATGTCCAATAGCATCTTTATTGAGGCTCACTAATTCATTAGTTTTTTTTGATTCAATGTTTTGCAATGTCATATCTCTAATACATGCTGGTTCAACACTAGGATGAATGGATGGGAAAGCCATTGATGTTTCTGAAACCTCAAACATATCACCCGATTTCACATCCACTGCCTCACTTTATACTTTAACACTATTAAGTGCAAATTCTTCCATTGGCCATGCAGCTTCTATTATACCTTCAGACATAGGACCCACTGTATATAAATAAGAAGGCCCACTTGCACTAGCATTTTCAGTCATATGAATTGAATCACCCATAGATATTGAAGTCTCGGTGCATGTATCCATACTTGAGATATAACCCACAGGTTTTGAAGCTCCAGTTGCCAGTAAATATGGAGCAATTTCATTATCTTCTCTCTTTTGTGACATAATATTTGCAGGAGATATTTTATTATCATGTAAGGAATGACTACTGAAACTGGATTGATACTCATCAAAATCATGATCCCCACAAGACAATTGTGAAATCTTTCCTAAAGGCTTCCTCGCCAACTCAGCAATAACCCCCAAGTAAGCATTTGTATTTTCAAATTTGTCCAATATAGTATGTCGCTTTCTCAGCACTATAGGATATGGTTTCTTACGGAGCCAAAATCAAACTCATCATTGACAGACATGACATGTGACTGGAAAAAATATTTCTTAGCCTCCAAATCATTAATGCCATATTCATTGAGGGATACTTCCAAGGTGACCTCTCCATTAAATATAGGGCCCACTGAATTCAAGTATAAAGGCTCACCCTGACTGGTGAATGCAGTTGTATTCCTTGAATCTACAACCGATACATACATCCCCATGCATGTATCCTTAACTGAGATCTCACTCATAGGTTCTGAAGTGCCAGTTTTATGCAAGGATGGAATTGCCATGTGATTTTCTTTTTGTACTAATGTATTTTTTTCTGTGAATATTATGCATGTCTTTAATGAATCACTAATTAAACTGGATGGACAAACTACAAAACCATGCTCCAACAATGGAAAAGGTACAATCTTTCCTAAATCCTTTTTGACCAGCTCAGCAGTAGCCCCTGAGGAGACATTCATGTAATCAACTTTAGCTACTGTAGATGAAGACTTCTATGCATTGCAACTTAGGGTTTTGTGTCTTCTGTTGGGGATAAAATTGAAGTATCCATTAAAGTAGGTGATGAAATGTGATCGAACAAAGATTTATCTGCCTTCCCATTACAATCACCAAGTTCACTAAGCGATATCTCTAAGACACCCTTCCCTTTAGATTCGAAATGTGCCTTAGGGCTTGGATGCAGGGTAGTAGTTGATGGTGCATATTGTTGCAGCTGTTGTTTTCTATTTCTCTGCTCGGATTTAGTTATCTTTATTGTATTTTCCTTTTTTACATGACCTATTAGCCTCACACATTCACTATTCTTCTTTTCCTGAAAAGAGTTGTTTTGTTCCAGGCTAGGGGAAGAAACAGAAGTTAAAAAAACATTTTCATCGGGAACAATTGTTTCTGGGGTAGGCATGTTCATTGGAAAATTATTAACTGCAACATCAGACTTGTTTGTAGTTGTCAATTCACTCATAGTAGCGAATTGTGAACCAGATATGTATCCGTTGACATCCACTAAAACAACTAGAGGAGTTGAACCATAAATTCTCTTAGTAGCAGATGATGTTGAACAGGAATATTTCATTTTCAGAGCCTCCACTGAAATGAGGCTAGTTTCTTCAGCCCGAGTCAAAGGTTTTGATAGATCCAATGTTCCACCAGACTGTGCCATAGTTGGAAAATTTTGACCTGAAGATGTATGCATAGGATCAAACCTCACAGAAGTAGAATTTCATGATGATACACCTACAACTAAAACTAATGTATTTGGTTGCTAATGAAAATTAATTGAGTGGCCATATGATCCTGTTGGTATTGCTGAGTTGGAATTCAGTTTGTGAGGATCTCTGAAAGCTACAGGCATATCGGATTGTGGAGGTTTATAAGTTGAAGATATTCTTGACAAAGTATTAGTGTCAAAAGTTAGTTTAACAGTCGTAGTATCTGTGTGGGAATCCAGTTGTGTGCCCTTTGGACCAAATTTTAACTCTTCATGAGTCTCTGGAAGCTAGCAGTTGCTGCAACACTGGAAAGGTATTCCAACATATGGTTAATGTACAAGTAAGGACACTTGAGTTCATGTACGTTGAATTCATGATATTATCCCAGGTTCAAACAATGACCCATCACCAAGGATTAAAAATTGTTTAATAAGTCCCTTTCACTAATAACGTACCTAAAAAACAATTGAGATTGGATATTAAATGCTACAAATAGGAGGACTATGAGAAAAAACCTCCCAAAAGAGATTGCTAGTAATATTTTAAAAATTGTTATTCCTTTAAGGCATTGGATGACTCCCTGAACAATGTGTTATGGGAAAATAGAGGCTGCCAAATAAGAGGCAACAATTACAATCTTGTTGAATAACCTGGAAGCATTGAAATAGTAGCTTAGACCTGGAGGAAACTACAAGGGTTGGATTCATCAAGAAAAGTATGTCCATAGGCCGTTGGAAAAGAGACAAGAATTAGGAGCTTACAAAATAACCTAGCTTCATTGAAGCAGTTACTAAGGCCGAGGGTAAAATTTGGAGGTTGGGTACAAATTCATCAAAAAAATGAGCTACTTACCACAAAGCCTAGCATCACCTGTAAATGATCTCTGAGGAGTCTGAGAATAAACTTCTACTATCTAGTATAATTCTGATCCATAGTGATTTAATACAAATGCCTCCAAATGATGGACCTAAAGAGTAAAATATCTTGGGGAGAAAAATAGATATCATACAAGAATACTTTAAATTTCTTGGTTGGAAATCTTGAAAAATGCCAAGCAGGAACACTTGGTTTGGTAAATCCAGAAGAGCTATTGATATAAGAAATTGTATCAAGAGATGCTAACCAGCATCCCGTTGGCACACCCACAATCACTAAAGAAGCATGCCAACTGTCACCAAAATTTTGTCAAAAAATAAGCATGTGATTTTAAATAAAAAGATGAGATGTGAGTTTTTCAAACAACTGGACTTCATCAAGAGTTGTGTAACAACTAAAAGGTTGTTCCAACAGCTGGCTGATTAGCTATCAATTCAGCTTAGGCCAGGTGGTGGAAAGTAGGAGTGTTGTCCTCAATTCAAGTTTCTCACAATGTTTAACTAATTAGAAAGATTTTTATATTGATTTTGTTGAGGACAAATCCAAATCTAATTATGTATTTGAGTGGTGGAGAAAATCCAGAGTTGAGAAGTGGGAAAGTTCAGATGAGGGGTAAGGGGTTGCTATTTATGACGATGTCCCTGGTTCACAGAAAAAAATTATTTTATGTTAGTTGGATAATGAAGCATAGCCCACAGTTCAATGTTTTCCTTTAGTAATAATAAAATTTTAATTGCTGACAATAAGTGCAAGAAGATGATTTATAAGTGTCAAAGATTAGGATTTGTTTCAACTGGTGGATGGTAAAAAAAAACTGACAGTTAGCATATTCATTATGCTTTATCTATTCATTTTCATGAAGAGAGAAAGACACTTAAGGAGGGTGAAGAGGAGGCAATTAAGTAAAATGTTGCTTCCTCAAAGAATAAAACACAAAACTTTGATATCTTGAAGCGCCAAGATGTTGAAACTTTGATATTTTGGAATAAGCTGCAGACATCTTGATCATCCATAGACTGTCTTTGTTTTGAGCGCGCAAATTTATGTAATGTTGCCATTACAGGAGGGTGTTCGATATAATAGTCATGATTAGGACTTAGGCATACTTTAACATGTAATAAAGGCTTGGATAGAGGCCTTATAATAGAGTGATGTAATCATCAATTACAACTATAGTCATTTAAATATTAGGTATTTGGGAGTTGCATAACGTAATCCTCTCCTCCTATAATGTAATTAGACAATGCATCACCAAATAAAGAAGAAATCTAATCTGTCTTATTATTTTGAGCACTCTTGTCCATAATATTTTGTGTGTAAATCCAACAACGATTATTGACCAAAAGAACACAATCTACAAGGTTTCAAATGCTCTCAAAATTAAAAACATGCTTAGAAAGGGTGCCAAAGTAGCTTGAAAATCCCTTTCAAACTCAATTGGTAAAGGCCCAGATTTTACATGAAATAATTAGTAACCTCTTGACCCAATTTTTATAAAAAAAAATACTCAAAACCCCAATGAAGTGATAGAAAAAATGTTGATGTGGAAAAATCCTTCATAGGAAAATGAGCATTGCAAACTCATCCATATAATTGGAACAAACGCATGATAGATACAATATGCTATTCATAAAATCAATGCTAGCTAACTTGAAAATCTAGAACTATGTGTGTTTCTAATGTTAGCGAGGTCCAAATTTTTTATGTAAGCCAATGAACAATAGAAACATCAGTGAATTGTGAGATATACAATAAAAGGTGTCTAGTCATATATATCAACAAGCAACACTAAAATCACTTGTAATGGATTAAGGTCCTGAAAATATTTACAACTGAGGAAGAAAACTAACCCCAAAAATAATTGTCTTGAGAGCCTTCTGGAACCCCACATGCATGCCCTCACAGTGAAAAGTAGCTTGGCATCTGTCTGGCTTAAGTATCTTTCTTCCCTGCAGCATAATAGTAAGGAAAAATCCATAATCAGAAATGTATTTCCTTGCACTAAACAACTGTCAATGAAGACAATCCCCATAATAACAGAGTATTTTACAATAGAGAGTTTACTAGATAACAGGAAAGACAAATCTTGAACTTTAATGGAGAAAATGCCAAGTACTCTAGAGTCTAAAGCAGCCAGCGAAAAGGAATACATCGTAGTCTTCAGAAAAAATAAAAGAAAAGATGACTTGTATAGGCTAGTATGTAAGAAAAGAAAAGATGACTTTTATAGACTGGTATAAACTATACATAATGCAAAAAAAGTGGAAAATAAAAGTTGACTTTTCTCATGTTTTCTGAAACTAATTAAACATTTTGCATGTTTCTCTAGAATATATATGCATCAAAATGGATTAAAACATAATAATATAAAAAACGTTCCTGGAAGCTTTTGAACATTGGAATTTCCCTTTCCTACTTTGCTTTCACTCCCACTGGCATAGGTTTGTCCAAAGTAGAAATGTGAAGCCCATAAATTTTCCAAAAACTATTTGTAGGAAATAGCAATCATGCCTTGGAAATTTGAACCATAAAATTTATATTTTGTTCGTTATGAGGAAATTGCTTTCCATATACTTATTGAATAAGAGGGTTGTGGGTGGTCTGATAGAGATATCACAAATAAAGTGACTGGGAAGAATGTAAACAAGCTCCCTAATTTCTCATATTATATGATAAATATTGGAGTATACCAAATATCTTCGGGACTCTCAGCTAGTTACTTCTAAGGATATAAAATATTCCAAAATTGCATGAGAGAGTTGACCAACATTATACATATATAAAAGCCAACTAAAAAATTTACAAAATTGTTAACCAACTTTCCATTAAAGCAATGCTAAACACAACGACCACCCAAGGAGACTCATGAACAGTGTTCTTAATGCATGAGCAAATATAGTTGCAAGATTTAGTTAAAATTATAACCTAAATAACCCTAAACCCTATAATAATGATTATATAAAATACGATCGGTTTGTTGCAATTTTTATGCAGACTTCTAGCCAAACTTTGATTTGTTGAGTTATGACTGTTCCCCATTTCAAGGATAATCCTGAGCTCGAGGTGGTCCAGGCTAGGTGAAATTTGAAGGTTGTGGATTTTGCATGCTCAGTATTTGTATCTATGGTTCAATGTTTAGATTGTAAAGTTAAAGATTCTAAAGCATTGTGAGTTTTTCATCTAGGTTTCTATTGGTCTATGGGCTGGTCTTGTTATTTGTTTTGACACAGAGTACTACACAGTCAACATTTTTATCAATTTTAGTTTAGCTGCCATGTATGGTATTATAGTAGTTAATTTGAGCATGCTTATTACAATTCTAACAGGATCAGCCATTGATGCAAAGGGACCTATCATTGACATGTTGTTAAAATTGTTGGATTTTGAAGTAATTATGCTAAAAAATATTGTTTTTTCGAGCAAGTAGGTACCAAATCTGCAAAAGGAAGAAAGAGATTAGTGAACAAAGGAGTTGTTTTGACATAGAGTACGACACAGTCAACATTTTAATCAGTTTGAGTTTACCTGCCATGTATGGTATTATAGTAGTTAATCTGAGCATGCTTATTACAATTGTAACAGGATTAGCGATTGATGCAAATGGGACCTATCAGTGACATGTTGTTAAAATTATTGGATTTTGAAGTAATTATGCTAAAAAATATTCTTTTTTCGAGCAATTAGGTACCAAATCTGCAAAAGGAAGAAAGAGATTAGTGAAAAAAGGAGTTGTCAATCGTTCCATCTTGCAACTGTACCTTTGATTTACAGTGTACTTGCTGCTATGAACCTTTACTGCGGGAAATCAGGGGCAATCTAGCTACTATGAACCTCTACTGCTAGAAATATGGAGTGATCTAGCTGCTAAAAACCTCTATTAATGGAAATCAGGGGCGATCTAGCTGATAAAAACCTCTACAACTAGAAATCGGTGGCGATTGAAGGGTTCATGTTAAATTTAATAGGAAATCGGGGGCAAATGGAATATTTGCAGCAAATTTCAAAGGGAGAATTCATTATTTCTTCTTGCATGATGCGACAACACCCACTTTTCCTCTTGCATGATGCGACAAGAAGGTGACAACATGGTCAGCGGTTGGATTTTTGGTGGATGCGTGGAAGATAGCACTGCCTCAATCTTAATGAATAGTGTTGGTTGTTTAATATATAAATATTTTTTGAGCTATAGTGGGTTTCATATCACATCCAATATGAACTGGGTAGTAAAGGATGGAGGAACCAACATTAATCTACAAGATGTGAAGTTTACAGGGAAAATAATCTGAACAAAATATTGTTGCAGAAGATTGAGAAAATACCTAAAACGTCCATCTGACCAGAATGCAACATAACCTCATCTGTGAAAGTCCCTTTATGAAAAATCAGTGAAATCGACCCTTGAGGAGATGCAGGTCCATCCCACCCACTATGAGGTGAAATTTTCCAACCCATGACTCAAAATTCCTGACCTGATCCAGCAATTTCTCTTCTCAGCAAATGGGCAAAAACTGTGATTTCATTGTCATGGGCAGTATAGCCACTAAAATTTAAAAGTTTCAAAAGATATTGTCAAGAATGGGAAATTAATGTGTATTTTTTTTGAATTTATAGGTGTGAATAGAATGAGTTAGAATGAGATATGCTTGAGTGATTCAATTTACCATGAGTTAGGATGAGTTATGTTTGAGTGATTCAATTTACCATTTTTATAGATATCAAAATTGTTATGTTGTTTTGAAAAAAAATTATAAAATTAAATTTTTTTTTTTTAATTATGGAAGTTATTTTAAATGGTTATGTTATTTTTGTGATTATTCATTGAATTCATGGGAATATTTACATAGGGGACAACCACAATTTTTTAGTTGCTCTGCTAGGGTTTTGGATCGCGCGTTAGGGTTCCTAGATTCGCCTCTACTGCAGACGCCATGGCCACCACTGATGGCAGTTCCCAACCGCCCTCCTCCTATGCGCTCCCTCCTAAAATAAAATCTTTCATGCGCCTAGTTCCCAACCACCCTCCTCCTCACCTTTCAAAAGAGAGTCTCCATATACATCAAGTTTCCAAACACAATTTTCAGAAGCAAATTTGATGAGGATGATGATGAAGAGAGGTTGTTAATCGATGAGTTGTTGCCACAAGGTAAGGAAATTTTTTTTATGAAGGCCACTAGGAATTAGGGCTTGTAGCTTTAGGCCAAATAGATATGATTACAACTACAAGTTGATTTGGCCTTAGTCCCGCTACATGCAATAGATGAAGCATGTCCATATGCTTTAAATGATGAAGAGAAACCTAGTATGTAATCCATAGCCTGTAGTTGTAATCATATCTATTTGGCCTAAAATGTTTGAGCCTATTTTTACAGTAGAGTTTAATGGTGTTGACATAAGCAACTTCAGCTATAGATTGCATACAAGGAATATATGCTCCCTGGATTGATCTATACTTTTTGTTTTGTTCTGCATTTATGACTATCCATAATTCAACATGGTAATTACGAAACTGACAGCTATGTTACTATAGAAAACCAAGTTGATCAACATGATACTATGTGTATGCTTATATGGAAGAAACCCTACTAGGGTATTTTACAGGGCGGATTCCCCTTGAAGCTATAATATGTAGCTAGGATAGGGAACCCTGGGGGCCTTTGGTTGGCACTATGTCCAAAACAGAACTTTTACCAAAGGATTTTTTCTATTTCCATTCGCTAACAAGTCCCATGTCCCAAAAGAAATGTGACCCGCCTTGGATTTATAAGAATACCTTGTTAGTCCCCAGGTTTGAGGATTTCTCAACTAACCAATATGTTCAATGGTCCCTTCCCAATATGGGTGCAATTCAACAGCCTACCAATGCAAATGTGGTCGTCCAAATTCCTTGGTATTCTACCAGTTTTAACTTCTCTGCTCTTTCATGTATTTTTGCGCCTGGATGAGGGACATAACCACTACATCCAAAGGAGCCATTCACTGGTTCTTGTGTTAACATTAACATTTTTGTTTATTGAACCTCCATGAAGATAACCAAATTAAAAACTAATTTGAATACACTAAAGGCTTCAATAAATTTCCGTTGACCTTGCCAATATGGATATTTACATATGTTATACGAGATTTCAAAATAAAGGCATAATTTTTTATATATAGGGCAATTTTTTTAGAGAGGATAATTCCACTATGATCCAAGATCCCTATATAGTCGAATAATGTTTTTGGAAACCCCATTACTATGTGTTATCGCAAACTAATCATTATAGTTAATGTGGAGCTAATATTATTTAGAAAATGAGATAACATGTGTAATGAAATTCTAAGATATGGGTACATTAATATTAAGTAAATAACCTCGAGATGGGGTGATATGAAAGAGAGATGGGAGACTTGACAACCAAAGCAAACAAATGATGTGATGAGGTATTTACTAAGCATCGAACCTTATAACATAGCGGAGGTAGTAGGAAAGAGGGTGACATGCAAAGGTAAAATTTTTGTAGTCTATTGTAAGACCTACATACCTCGCATGCACGTTTACTAATACATGCGCCTGCAAGATTTGGGTATTTTCTATGCAAGTTCCCTCTAAGATGGTGATTTCAATGATGGCAAGTTGGTTGATTCTATTGTGGTTCATGGGTGTTAATTACAATTGGAATATCAAGATGTGATGACAACTAACCAACTGGACTCATCATTTTGAGGGAGGAGCGTTTGGGCTTTCACCAACCTAAGATGCAAAGTATCCATGGTTCATACCACAATTTATTTGACTCGTAATGTCTCCTCTCTCTTTTCCTTCATTAGGTTTTCCTCTTTGATTTGGGTGGAAGTATCCCATATGGTGATTTTACCCACCAAGGGAATGCTCTATTGGCATTGTAATTCAATTTTTTTAGTTCTCTATTCATTTTCTCTCTACATTTATTTTGTATCCTTTTCCTCAAAAAAGGCAAAATCTCTTCATCAATTATCTCCTCATTAATTGGGTTCACCATCCCTGGAAAGGTAGCTTCTCTCGAGCTTCAACTTCAATTGAAAGATGAGGTCAGAGGCAACACATGTGGAGAGGTAGGGGTTGTAGTTCACATCATATAGTCAAGTTCGGAGCAATGGAAACAAAGGCCACCTACCATCAATAAATTCCAACCAATGTTCAACAATAATTTTCTCAGGTTGAAGACTAGGGTAAGACTGAGCAGGATTATATCAAGGTGAAGGAGATTGAGATAGAGATGGGACCCTGGGTCCCGAATGCGAGTACCTCTCACTGTAGGGACACTAAATACTTAAATACAATTTTCCATGTCCAACAAACCCTTAGTCATGCATGTTCGTTGTTAAGTCTACCATGTGATGTCTAAAAGAAAAGTAGGTCCAAGTCAATCTAACCATGCTATGTGCTACTAAGTTGGTCCAAGTGAAGCTAAACAACTGAAACCAAATGTCCAAGTACAATTTTCCACATGCATATTTCTATGTTATCTATGTAATCCACATTCAAAGGAAATATGACCTTAATTTTAAAACACAAATATTACATTCATTAAATCATACCAATTTTTAATTTATGTAAAATATAACTTTTTTTTCAAATGGAAGATTGTATTTTGTTTGTTTTTTGTGTCCTAAAAGGGTGATAATGATTATTGGGTGAAGATAAATAGCATTGATTGTAGCGTGAAGTTGTGTTATTGTTATTCCCATAGCATCTAGTAGTTCTATGTAAGTTGTGTTGTTTTATTCCTTTAGTGTCAGATGGTGTTATGTTTATGCAACTTCAAACTATGTTCAACGATCAATATTGTTGCCAATGATTATTATATAAACCATATTGAAACTTGTTGTAATGTATGTAGTGCCATAACTTCTTTTCCATCATATTGTATGCTTTGTTTTGTTCTTGTCTTTCCTTGTGTCATTTGTTAGCCATATCAAACAACATCAATAAGAAGACTCATCACCTTCATAACCATATTGTTTGCATGTTGCGTGATAGGAGTTGAATACTCCTTTTCGATGCATGAATTATATGTGTCATTGTAACAAGATATGTCATAGGTACATGCACCATGTGTCTATTGTGTGTGGCGTGTGTTGCACAATGTGCTATGTGTGGCGCTTATGCTGCAACTATGGATTATGTGGTATCTGTGGTGCAAGGGGAGCAAAGAGTGTATATGCAGTGTTTATTGCACAATTTGTGTTGTGTGTTGGGTAGTCTAAAGGGTTGAACTAATCAGTTCATTAATTATATTGATTCAACTAACTCTAATGCTTATGTATTTATCAAGTTACTTAGTTATGTTGAGTACCATGTTGAAATGGTCAGATGACATGGGCCACCAAACTATACAAATAAACATTATGTGGAAAATCCAAGGGTTTCTGAGTAAAGAGTGCTCCTAGGGGGGTGGGTGAGACTCCTACAATGGTTTTTTTGTTCATTCCTAAGATCATTGATGATGACTCAATGTATTCCTCCTCGATCTATATATTATTGACCTAGAATATTAACTTGGGATAATTAAGGAGGAAAATATGATGAATAAATTGATAAATAAAAATGCCAAGGTCATTGATAGAGAAATAGTAACATTAAATGAATGATATGTTTACACATATAGTCCATTCAAAGCATCAGGTACAAGGTAAAGACATCCTAGGATTATCCAAATCGTGCTATCAATGGTTGAAATTCAAAAATAAATGCAAAAGGAATTTAGAGTATCTCAAGTGGAAAACTTAGTTAGATTAGGAAACATCTCCAGACACAACTTTAGTGGTAACTCGGGATGGGAGACTACTTAATTGATTTATTGTAAACTTAAGAACCCTTTTGATATGGACATTGGGTTTCTACAGTAAAAGTGGGATTCTTCATATGGTCACAAACTTTTTGAATCAATGTGTAGATGATAAGAGTCGCATGCTTGTTTCCACTAAACTTGTTCAAAAAACAATTATGAGAATGAACGTAGTTGGGCATTCCCAACATCATTAAGGATTGGGATTCCACCTAAAATCCAACCCCAAGAAATAGTTAAATAGGTATATATCACATAGTAGGTTTTGCTTGTTATGTGTTGAAACATAATGGACATCAACGAAGTCTTGTACATCTTAGATTCCATTTAGGTGACTTACATGTGTGTAGTGAACCACCCATGAGAATGCTCAAACTACAATTAGTGAATAATAACAAAAATGAAAAAACCATGACCAATAAGTGTGATGTATGAAAGACATCGATTGCCTCAATAGAGAGGTTCAAAGACAACAAGCCCCAAGTCTTTGGTTAGCCATGTATACATATCATCAGGCTCTCACTAAGACACACTACACAAGCCGTAGAATAGCATGGATTGTGATCATCACCTACACCTTCAAATGAGGATCATCGATCCATGCCATTGATGATACTACCGTAGGGTCAACTACAGTAAACTAGTTATTCCTTCCCCTTCCTCTAGATGACAAGGTTCAAGGAGCTTCTCATGACCACTCTAAGTGAATCAGCTTCATCAACATAGTCAAAACACTTCACTTGATCATTGAATTAGTAGGAGTTATGGGTGGTGTGTACAAAGGGTAGGGACATATTAAGCATGATCAGATGGCATGCACTTACTAGAAATTCCATCTTGAAGACCAATAATTGCAATGGTTTATCCCCATGATGATGTAATTTGAGAAGATTTCATAGTCCTATTGAATTAAGGAGAAAAAATCATTGGTTGCATTAGTGTTGTGTGCATGTGTTCCATAAATTCTAAGGGAATCAAAGACTTGTTATGGCCTCCAACTTCCATGGCCTAAATGTTCATTGTCTCTCTAAGAACTTGGGTGCAAAGGGGAAACTCCACATAACTAGTTAGCAGGTTGATGTCTTAATTGTTATTATAATTAACTAGACAAATTGAATCTAGGATGGAAGATGTCAAGCCCTTATTTTTTCCTTTTAGAACATATTCCTTGGACAAAAATATCTTCCTCGGTGTGAGTCCTCACTATAATCAACAATCGTCTCATACTCTCTTGCCTTAACCTTACAAACCCTCCATGATTCAAGGTTTTGTACCAGTCCAGGATTCAGTGAATACACAGTCATGAGTAGAAATTTAAGTTATTTAATGAAAACAATTAATGTGTATAACCTCTATGTTGAAACCATTTCCCATGCTGATGCAGGCCACTACCCTCTTTATTGTCTTACCGAAAGGCATGATAATGAGGAAGAAGACCTAAAATTATGGACTTCACCTTCAAAGAGTTCCTTGAAATCACATTGGTAAGGAGTGATAAGAAGATCACAAAAATACAACGTATCAAATCTCAGTTGATGGTGTTAATTAAAGAATTTTATGGTAAATTTAATAGAAGACTTACTTATAGTTGTCTCTTACTTTTCGCATCTTGACACATTTAACATTTTATGATTATCTTTGTGCCTTGACCCAATTCATATTATAAGGTGAGGATGTGAATGCATAAAAATCCTTAGCTATGACTATGAGATGAGGATTTAAACAGAAGAGGATGTAAATACAAGTAATTTTTATATGTATTTTGGTAGCGTTGAGGAAAAATGTTGTGAGAAACCACAAATGTTTGGAAGGATGGAGGGAGATTACATCACAATCATGCCACCCATCCAATTGAAGACTATTCTTGAGCCAAAAATTGTTTTTTATAATTTTCTTAATCACCATTATTTCTCCATATCGTGTGGCCAACGACACCTCTCTCTAGCAATGCATAAATCAGCTTCTCCATAGTTTATGATCCTAGCTACATGCCATTATTTGTATTTGCATGACATCGAGTGTTATTTATAGTTGTAGTGAGTCCATGATATTCATGCAATAAATAAATTCTTGTAGAGGACGACTTATCAAACCAGCCTTTTGAATTTCATTTTGACAAAAAAAGAGTGGACATTGGTAGCGAGGTTCACATAGGTAGTGGGCACAAAGTTTTGAGCTCGCTTCGGGCCTAGTAGTAGACTCGTATTTGTTGACACATTGCCACACTTTAGATTGAAGCCCCAAGTGACTTGAGAGTCAGAGTCACATCTCGATGGCTATAGCCTCGTAGTCATCAATGATTATTGGTCATCTTGCACAACTAAGCACTGAGTGCACGACATGAGTGAGTAAGTGATTATAATTTATCATATTTCCAATATTTTTAATGATGAGTTGAACTTTATAACATAGGGATTTTAAACATCTTGAGAAATTTATATGGATTGGTAATTTCAAATGTTGCCCTTATTTTGAAATGTCAATATAAATTATGCCCTTCTTAATTAGAAGGGTAAAATTAAAATTTTAATTTTTTTTTAAGGGAAATTTTAATTTTACATTTCTAAGAAGAACTAGAACCCTTTGGAAGGGCTCTGAAATTTTGAACACTACGTCGTAAAATGAAAAATATAAGAAAGTGACTGAAGTACTCCCTAATGAAAAATTAAGAAAATCGAAAAATGAAAAATGTTTAGTCTTCTTAAAAAAAAATCATATAAAAGACAAATATATAAAATAAAATAATATAAAAAGTTTAACAAAATGAAAATGAAAATACAAAAAAAAAACCTTTGCCCCCAATATGTCGGCCCGACTGCCTTGATCCTTCTAGGAGGAGTTCGATGCAAGGATGATCAATCTGTATCTGAAGAAAGGAGGAAGATACTAATGGATTAAAGATTTTTTTCTTCGATTGTGGATATTCTTAGGTTAGATCGTAGGTGTAGAATTTGAAGAATGCTCCGATTAGAACTACGATCAAATATCACAGCTTGATGAGAACACCAAATCATTGATGACTGAGGAATGTCATTTCAAAATCTAACTGAGAAAGAGAATCATTCGTCTTAGCACTTGCAAATCGTTGGTAGCTTTGGACATTGAATCAATCTATGGAATTTATCCAGATTATGGTTGAAGTTACACATAATTGTGTTGGTGGTGTGATGTACACAGAGTTCTGTTGATTAGGGATTCATTTGAAGGTCATTGTTCCAGAGCAGAGTGTACATTTATAAACCTGGGTATTTTCATACAAAATATTCAAGAATATGAGGTTGTGCCATCAAATTCCTTTCAATATAAATTCTGGTAATGCTCGATGAATTCCTATAATACTTAATGGTTTCCTATAAGTTAGATTAATTCTATGAATTTGTAGTTTTCTATCAATTAGTTTTTTGAGGATGCAAGTGTGCTCTAGATTTGGCATTGTACTAAGTTGTAATCCAATTTTACCCTTAATCCTCTTACAAGTAGTATTTAAACATGTAGACATTTTCCTGCCATTGATGAGGGGTAGCAACCCGAAGCAATGTGAACTAAAACCACTCTATTTCAAAGGGCATTGGTAGTAGGTAGCTATTATATCTATCCAATTGTATCCCTTGATCCTCTTACGGGTAGTATCCAAACACAGATTTTGTCTAGCCATTAATGAGGGGTAGCATCCTAAACCAGTGTCGATTAGAGGTCCAATCTATTTTAGTAGGGAACTACACCAGGTGTTTGTTACTCCGATGAGGAGCCTATATCATAGTTGTCACTTCAAAGGTATCTTTTTGTTATTAAACATTATGAAATAATATCCCTTATTCCTGATCCTTAACCAATATTACCTCCAAACGTCTAAACCTATGCATAGAAAGATAATTACTAAGACAATTTAGAGCCCCATTCTCGGTGCATTAGCCCTAAAAGATTACATTCATGCATAATAGCTAATACCCTGGATTTAGTTTGTGCAACATGGTCAAGGAACAAATACCCATAATCTATGTTAAAAACATTGTAATGGCACCCATATCTTGCTTTAAAGCGAAAGATTCCATTTACAAGACATGTTAGGTGATATAGAACCATGTGCATGTCCACTAGACATAAAGATGAATATTTTAGGGCCTACATCTTCATTGTTTATTCCTAAACCTTACAAAAGGCCCTAACAACCATCCATGTCATTTGAAATATTCTAACAACAATAATATGACCCATTTAGGACAATTATTCACTCTACTTGGGACAATTATTCACTCTACCAAGAAATTGAACCAGTCTAGGACTAGGGGACTCATCCTGGTGCTCAGGGCCATTCTTTGAATGGAGGAACCTGGTCAGTTACCAGGAATTTGAACCAATTTGGGATTGGGGGACTCATCCTGAGGTTGAGGGCCAATATTTGAATGGAGGCACCTAGTCAATTACTAGGAATTTGACCTAGTCTGGGACTGGGGAACTCAGCCTAGGGCTGAGGGCCATTCTTTGGGAGAATGGAGGCACCTAGTCACTTACCAGGAATTTGACCCAGTTTGGGACTAGGAGTCTCAGCCTAGAGCTGAGTGCAATTCACTAAAGGAGATGCATGGTAAGTTACCAGTGTTGATTTTTCCTCAGCAGCATTGGGAGCTATTCTCTTAGGAGAATGGGGACATCTGGTCAAGGACTAGGATGTGTAACCAGTCCAGAACTAGGGGGCTTAACCTTGAGTTGAGTATCCATTCTATTGAATGGAGAAATATGGTCAAGGAATAGGATGGGGAACTAGTCCAGTGCTGGGGGACTCTGCCTAGAGTTATGTGACCATTATGTTGAATGAAGACATCTGGTTAGGGACTAAGATGTGGAACTAGTCCAGCACTGGGGGACTTAGCCTAGAACTAAGTGGCCATTCTTTAATGGAGGCACCTGGTCAGTTAATAGGAAGATGACCCAGTATAGCACTGGGGGGCTCAGCTTAAGGCTGAGGGCCATTCTCTGCGAGAATGGAGGCGCTTGGTCTATTACCATGTATTTGACCTTGGGTCAAATTATGCAGTTTATGGTTGATGCATCTGGTCTGTTACAAGGATATAACTATAAGCCCCAGACTTATTCTGGGCATGTGAGGCACTTTGACCCTTGATCTGTGGGCTTTGTGATCTTCTCTAGGGCTTAGCTACCCTTGGTTAAGCACCTAGTACCTGATCTTGGTGTCACATAGAGTGTGAGATAAAAGCATTAGTAATTCCTTCTGCTTAAGATGATGTATTTTGAGTGGGGATGAAGGACCACCTTGACCACTTGTTTTGACCTCAAGTAACTTAGGGAAGGATTTATTAAAAGTCAAAAATACATAAGGACCCTTAGTACCACTAAGGATTTAAAGTGAAAGTGCAAAAAGACCTTTAGTACCACTAAAGGTAAAAGTAAAAAAGATAAAAGAATAAAAGAATATTATTTTGTTCTTTTAAGTTTTGGTCCACTTATAGGTGATTCAAAGGATATAAAAGAAGATCAATCCATTTCATTTTGTTACACACCCTTGCTCATGATCTTACAGCTACTCAAGGAATATTTTCGTTGGCATTGTGGAGAAGGACATCTTTTGTGGTTATGCCATAGCATGGAGGATCCTAGCTAGGGAACCCACTATTTTACAGTCTAATACTAAACTAAGGTTTCACCATTGATGAAAATAAATGTAGAAATTCAGGCCTGCAGTAGATTAATTTCACTCACAGCAATTAACAATTGATCATGCAAATTATCAACAATGGAGACTGAATATGGAGCTGTAACACAAAATTATATTAACTGAGTGTACAATAGCCAACCCTGTAATAACATAGGCTGCTGAATATATAGAATACATGAGCAAATCGAATGCATGAGGAAGCATCCAAATCTAGCATAAAGCAGGCTTACCCAAAATAAACAAATCCCCCATAGGTGTAAAAAGCTGATCCCAAATCTATCAAGGACCCCACGAATTAGCAAGGGCGCATGGGAAAGCTAAAGAGTGGTCAAATGGCAGCTCATACATGCAAAATCATGGAGGAATGAGTGGAGGAGGAAGAGGCAACAAAGCTGATTCACCTCACCTAGTCTTGCTTTCCTATGTGCCTTAAAACACTGAAAAAGCAGGGAATAAAGCAGAAAAAGCAGATGGGCGCCTAGGAGGCCAGGAATAAAGCAGATTTGATTCCTAAAGCTCTCAAGGGCGCCACATGAGTCAAAGATGGCAAGTTTGACCTCTATGGATAGGCAATTAGCAACTTGCACATGGTGGGACTCATGGACTAGGAAAATAAGACAAAATAAATGAAATAATGTCTAAGTGGGTAAATACTATGGGTTGATTATTCTAACAAGAAACAACTTCTCTCTCTTCACAAGCTAGGGTTTCTTCTAAACCCTCACATCACCTTCAAAATTCTCATAGGCAGCATTCTTCCGTCATGGATAGTCTCGGCATATTCACGGGTAGGCCGGATATCATCTCCAGGCACTTCCCTCTACCCTTTGTCACTCACAACAAGCCCTAGTAGGGATTAGGCATGTTTCTTACACCCTTGGGAAACTTCCAACACCCTTGGGTAGGCTGCTACCACCGTCAGGAAACCATATTCTTCCTGCTACATACTTATGGTAGGTAGCAGTGAGGCTTGGCCAGGGTTCCAGGAAAGAAATAGAGTTCAGGAAGGGCAGACAGAGTCTAGGTAGAACAAATAGAAACTTTGGGCATGCTGACAGGGATTTAGGTAGGGTAGACAGACCTCTGGGCAAGAAGACATGGCTTGGAAAGAGGGCTTGGGAAGTATATAGAGAGTTTCAGGTAGAAGCAGGTTATTTGGGCAGGCTGACAGGATCACGGGCAGGCTGACTAGGATCACGGACAGGCTGGTAGGGATCACACAAGGATCTCAGGAAACTTCAGTCTTAGTCTGGGAAGATTTGGGCAGGCAGAATAAATTTTGAGAAGCCATTCTGGAATTTTTGGGTAGCTAGAAGAATTAGGGAAGAAATCCCTAATCTAATTTTTGTATGAAATACATTTTCGTAGATTTTTTATCTATGGTACAAACACATTAGGGTTTGAGAATTATTGAGAAACTCAGTCATCTCATTTAAGAGATGAATTACTAATGCTGTTTGGGGTTTTTTTTCCTTTAAATCATTCCCCGTGAAAAACTACTGTGTTTAATGTGTGTGATATTGTTGATGTTTCTACTGCACTTGTCTTTTGTTATCTTACAGTATGCAAAATTTTAAGAATTCATGCTAATGCTAAAATTCAACAACCAGGAATTTAACCTAGTCCGAGACTAGGACCTCAGCCTGGGGCTAAGGGACATTCTCTAGGAGAATGGAGGCACTTGGTCAGTTACCAAGTATTTAACATTGAGTCATTTGATGCAACCTGGGGATGAGGCACCTAGTCAGTTACCAGGTCATCACCATAGGTCCTAGGCCAGGTCTAGGTAAGTGATGCACTCCTATACTTGATCTATGGGATATGAAACCTTCTCCACGGACTAGATACCCTTGGTTGATGAACCTAGCACCTCATCTTGGTGGCATGAGGAGATCAAGATAAAGAATTTAGTAATTCTCGTTATTTATGAAGTTGTACTTTGAGTGGGCATGAATGAACCACAGGGATCCTTTAGACAACTTGTTATGACCACACAAATACTTGGAGGACCATTTAACCCTAGCCTTGGTCTATGAGACCATCAAGAGAAGGACTAAGCGGCACAAGTCAAAACACCAAAAAGACCTCTGTACCACAAAAGATTAAATTGAAAGGGTCAAAGATGAAAAATAAGTTAAACCCTAATGTCAACTCCTAATTATGTGGAACTAACATAAATTTTGATGGACTATAAATAAAGGACATTTGCAATTCATCTCATATACACAACAATTCAGCACTTGACTACTCTTCTACTCACTGCCTGAGGTTGACAGAGATAATTTTGGTGGCTGGTGTTTTTTTTCTTCAACAATGGAAACATTTATGCTTGCTTGGTTTTCTCTTGTCACACTACAGTCACTGTGATGGTTATACGTAGCAGCTGTAATAACCCTCGATGGTGGTCTAGGGCTACAACATGTCTCAATGTGAAGCCTGTTGGAAGTCAACAAGTTCATGAAAACACTAAAACTATTTCCTTCTTCTCGTTGGTACATTCCATGTGACCCTAACCAAAATAGGGTATGTTGCAACAACCTCGAGCCCTTCTAGGGCTGATCTACTATGCGCCCTAGCTCTTGCTGGGGATTCTACAGCTCACGGGTGACCTGCTAAGGTCACCCTCTATGCACCTAATATCTGTTAGGGATGTCCCTTATACCCCCTCAGCTCTGTTAGGTATCCAACAGGTGCACACAAAAGTCACGGTGGTTGCTAGGGCTGCTCACAGCCCACAATAGCAGTAGCAGCAAACCATGTGGTGGCTCCTAGCACTGCTCACATCCCATGGGAAGCAACAGAAATGTACAATAGGTGGTGGTGGTATAGGGAAGAAACAACAACATATAACAAGGTTATGTAGAGACTAGGGCTGAAGCAACACCCTCAGTGGTTACCTAATTAAGTAGCAACACCCTCATTGGTGTCCTAATTAAGCAACAACACCCTGCTAGTGGTCATAGGTAGTAGCAACGGTTTGTTACAACACTGCTAGTGGTCATGGGTAGCAACAATAGTCTGCTACAACCCTCGTTGATGGTCAATATTGGTAGAAACAACTGTTAGTGAGTCACCTGCAACAACATCAACAAACCTAGTGGTCATAGGTAGCAACAACAGTTTGTTACAACCCTGCTAGTGTTCACGGGTAGCAGCAATAGTCAGCTACAAACCTCATTGATGGTCATGATTGGCAGTGGCAGTAGTTTGTAGGTCACCTACGACATCATCAATAGAATTGGTGGTCATGAGCAGCTACAATAGGCTTCTACAGGTGGTTAGGTTAGTTGTAGAAGGCTGCTATAGGACTCAGCAGTAGCTCACACTCCACGTGGAAACAACAAATGGTAGCAACACTAAGCCTACAAGGGCTACTTTGATTTTGGAATATTTTTGTACATTCATCTCAGAATTCTAAGATCAAAACCGATTGATTTAGATTCAGATCAATATCAGTTAATCAGGTGAGGTTTGTAGAGAATGCATGCCAATTTCTTGAAGGAATGCTTGAATTGTTTTTGAATAATGTGTAAATATGGCTTCGGTGGGAGTGCCTAAAAACCCTAAATTTCTTGTGAAATGGTATGTTGGGCTAATGAAAACCCCAACATTGAATTTTCATTCTTTGGACCATGTTGTTATCAATATTTTTACACACTTTACTGTGGGCATGTGAACTATTAGGTACATGGCATCAGTTGGGCATGTGAACTGTAATCACATCTTTTATAGCAGACGTCTTGTCCATCTTGGTGCTTCCTTTGGTATAAGAATAATTCAAATTTTGTTGGTATATTTGGAGCTTTAGATAAATGAAGTTCCACTTGAAAAAAAAAAATTGAACTTTTCTATATCATATGTTGGCCAACTTCTCCTTATACACAGGGAGACTAGGCATGCCAACAAGCACACCGGCCTGTGTGTGCCATGTTGGCATACATAGGGAGCCTAGGCATGTAACAAGCACACATTTGTGTTCCCTATTGGCATACACAGGGATCTTGCTTGTTGGCATGCCCAGGCACCCTCTAGATGTTAAATTTTCATATGCTTAACTAAGACATCAGTATATCATTTCATTTTTCATAATAAAAACATATAAAACATGATCACTGAAAGAAACAGTATCACAAGAACAACACATATTTATCCTGGGAAAACCCTAAAGGGAAAAACCCAGCAAAAGCTTCCTCAATATAGATGCCCCAAAAAGGGAAAAAGGTAAAACCAACAAGGAGATCAAAAACCTAATTCTCCTCCTTCTCCAGCAACTCCTCTCCTCCACAAGTGTGCTATTCCAAGTGAGTGTGTGTTTTTCAAGTGAGGAGCACTACACCTCTATTTATATTCATCCGTTCACTTAAAGTTTACTTAATTAACATTTCGGCTTAAGTTAACTCATGTAGGCTCGAGTTACACATGTAGGCTCAAGTAACCACACTGGGGTGTTGATGACCCACCTTTACAATTTGAGGGGACTACCTCATGACTCTTATTAGTTCTTCCGATTAGGAGCATCGAGGTACAATGAAATACAAATGGTTCTCCCGGTTGGACCATCGGGGACCACAAAAGATACATAAAGAATATTCTTCGAAGTTACAATATTTCAACACTCCCCCTTAACGAGAAGGGTATTCTACATCAACAACAACAAGAGCAGAGATGGGGGACATCATCAACATCAGAGGGGTAACACATCTATAAATCATTGGAATCTTTTCAACATCATGTAGTATTTATCTTTAATCATCAGCAACATCTTCAGTCTTTGATCTGCAACATCTTCATCATTTTGATCTTTCAATTAGCAATGAAACATTCAGCACTTGGACCTTTCGACCAGCAACATCTTCAGCACTTTGACTGTTCGATCAGCAACAACATCTTCAGCATTTTGACCTTTCGATCAGCAACATCTTCAGCACTTTGACTTTTCGATCAGCAACAACATCTTCAGTATTTTGTCCTTTCGATCAGCAACATTTTCAGCATTTTGAATTTTCGATCAGCAACAACATATTCAGCACCTTGACCTTTCGATCAGCAGCAACATCTTCAGTACTTTGATCTCTCGATCAGCAATACTATCATCAACACTTTGCCCTTTTGATTAGTAGCAACATCATCATCATCATATTCTGATCTGTCAATCATAATCACCATCACATTCTAATCTTTCGATCAGATACATCATCATCATACTCTGATCTTTCGATCAGAAACATCATCAACATAGAAATATCATCATCATACTATGATCTTTCAATCAGAAACATCATCAACATACTCTGATCTTTTGATCAGAAACATCATCATCATAGTGCGTCATCATCATACTCTGCTTTTTAGATCATAGTGCTCCATAATTCAAAGACAGAAAGTCTTTGGATCATTTTTGGACTTAAATTCCAAGGATGATACAATCCCACCACATTCTCGACAACCGAAGTTACTGGATTGATTACGGGATAATCAGTCCCTATCACTTTAGGACTAAGTCCAAGGATGATGCAATCTTACCACATTCTCAACGACCGAATTCACCGGATACAATTACGGGATAATCACTCCCTATCACTTTAGGACTTGAGTCCAAGGATGATGCAATCCTACCACATTCTCGACGACAGAAGTCACCGGATACAATTACGGAATAATCACTCCCTATCACTTTATGACTTGAGTCCAAGGATGATGCAATCCTACCACATTCTCGACGATCGAAGTCACCGGATACAATTACGGGATAATCACTCCCTATCACTTTAGGACTTGAGTCCAAGGATGATGCAATCCTACCACATTCTCGATGACCGAAGCACGGGGACTTCAATTAGTGAACCTCTGACATAGCACGTGCGATCGTGGGATATTAAAGAATACCCTTAATTTCAAGAGATATTGACCCAAACTCTTTTTGTTGAAACCCCCTCCCAATACTTAAAACCTCCTCCCCACCCCTTTTTATACCTCAATCCTTATAAACCACCCTACCCACCCCCACCTTAAACCCATCATCCCCCCAATACCTACAATATATTGGTTCGATTTTTTATAATTTTAAAACCCACAATATGAGCTAACGTGATAGGATATTGGTCAACAATTGAAGCCCCGGTGGACCGAAGCCACCGGATACAATTACGGGATAATCACGCCCTATCACTTTAGGACTATGTCCAAGGATGATGTAATCCTACCACATTCTCGAGGACCGAGGTCACTGGATCTATTATGGATAGAAGTCCCAGGATGATACAATCCCTCTTCATTCTCGAAGACCGAGGTCTTCGGATCACTTTAGGGAAAGTGCCCAGGGATGATACAATCCCACCACGTTCTTGAGGACCAAGGTCACCGGATCTATTGTGGACAGATGTCCTGGCATGATACAATCCCTCTTCATTCTCGAAGACCGAGGTCTCCGGATCACTTTAGGGAAAATGCCCAGGGATGATACAATCCCACTGCAACATCACTACTCCCCATTTCAAGGAAGGTCTTTCTGAACAACACCAAGCTTGTCTCAAAAGTGTTCGAACTCTACTCGAGGCAGAGCCTTCATCAGTACAACATCATCCACATTTTCAATATGATACAATCCCACTGCAACATCACTACTCCCCCTTTCAAGGAAGGTCTTTCTGAACAACACCAAGCTTGTCTCAAAAGTGTTCGAACTCTACTCGAGGCAGAGCCTTCGTCAGTACATCATCATCCAAACCATCATCATCCAAATTTTCAATATCTGAATACTGATCTATCGCCATCTGTATCTCCAGTATGTGAATACTAAAAGCATCATCATCTATATCTTCAGTATAGAAATACTGAAATCATCATCATCTCTATATTTAGTATAGAAATACGGAATCACCATCATCTATATCTACAGTATGTAAATACTGAAATATCATCTATATCTTCAGTATGGGAATACTGAAAATCATCATCGTCTATATCTTCATTATGGGAATACTGAAACATCATCATCTCTACATTCAATATAGAAATACTAAATCACCATCATCTGCATCTATAGTATCATTATATTCATCTTATCTTGTATGTAGAAATATCGGATTTCTACGTGTTACGTGGAACACAGGGTTCTTTGTCATCACAACTGTGGTTATCACATAGAATCATTGTTGTGTCCATCTTCAGGTCAAAGAGACCTGATATCAGCTTCTAAAGCCATATGGCTTCACAACTTAGTAGAGCAATCTGCTATGTATTATGCTTCAACCGTGCTAAGAGAAACACTGGACTGTTTCCTGCTAAACCATGAACTCATAGCAGACCTCAAACAAAAGCATATACCTGATGTGCTTTTCCTATCTAAGATACTTCCAGCCCAATCTGCATCTGTGTAGCCATACAATCTATACTCATGGCTACCATCATAGTATAGAACAAAGTCTATAGTCCCTTTCAGATATCTCATCACATTTTTTTCAGCTACTAGGTGAACCGGTCTTGGTTGAACAAAATATTGACTTAAGGTGTTCACAGCAAAACAAATGTTTGGTCTAGTATTTGTTAAGTACATCAATGACCCAATAATCTGTCTGTAGTGAGTCATAACCACTAACTCTAATGATTCTAACAGCTTCAGGTTGGATTCCATGGGTGTGGCCATGACTTTGCATCTCTTCAATATCTCTACCACATAATTTCCCTGGTTGAGAAAGATTCCTTTTGAACTTTGCCATACTTCCAGACCTAGGAAATAATGCATTAACCCAAGGTTTTTCATCTCAAATTCTTCCGTTAGTTTCTTCTTGCTTTCCATGATCTATTTCTCATTCCCTGTCAAGAATAAGTCATCCACATATAGTAATAGAATGATAGGTACAACTTTTACAACCTCGTAGGAAAGGCTATGATCGACTTTATTCTTGGCAAAGCCCATGCTCATCAGGAAACTATCTATTCTTTCATATCAAGCTCTGGGAGCTTGCTTTGGGCCATAGAGGGCATTCTTCAACTTGCATACTTGATTCCTTCTGTCTTCAACTTCAAATCCTCATGACTATTCGATGTAAAACTCTTCCTCAATCATACCATTAAGGAAGGCTTGTCTTTACTTCATCATGGAAGAAACTACCATGATAGTTTTGAAGGAATTGTACCTTGCTTCCTGGAGTAAGTGTCTCTTCAGAATTAATTCCCTCTTTCTGATAGAAACCTCTAGCCACAAATCTTACCTTACTTCTATCAGAAACATATCTTATCTTACAAATACATTTGGAAGATACCACATCCTTGCTTTCTGGTTTGAGTACTATATCCCAAACATCATTCTAGTATCACAACATATTCTATGAGTTTGTCTTCTCAGGTCATCAACATATCCTAGTCTTCTGCATTCAACCTTGAAGGTTGGAACCCACTTTACTCTTGGTAAAGTATTGATCCATCACAAATATATCCATCATGTCGTACCATGTCAAACTCAGATATAATTTTATCTAGTCACTCCCCCTGAAGTGGAGTATCATCTTCCCTCTTCATTCTGTACAGATGGTTCTATGCTTGATATATACTGGTCAATAGAGTATGTCATGTCATAGTCTATTCTTTCTGGGGAGAATCATGAACCTTGACTTGTACATATGTTCCATCATATCGTATACATCATTCCCCATGATCAATTGTTATTCTTTGATCATAGCTTCTTTCATATCATTCTTTTCTTCATCTTGAGTTATCTCTTGTACCCATGGTGGTCTTCATCCTTCAAGGTGGATCTACCTCTCTGAATCTCTTTCTTCCGTCATGGTGTCTCTGACCCTGGGAGCCTTAGATTCATGTTTGTTGGAGTGGATCTTGAATTGTCATCACTTGTTCTTCGGAGCAAGTCTCATCCTTCTTTTCTTGTAGGAGGTTGTTCATGACCTTTCCTGCAATTCAAATGTACCAGTTGCATGGTTAGAACTATTTCATAAAACATATGCATAACGACAAATTCTTATGCATCATGCAATTGTTTAGTCAATACAATATTCATCCATATCTCACATAAACTTTCTAGATGTCTTCCATTTCCACCATGACATTATTGAGATTGTGCACTAATCCAATGCGTCAGCAAAAAGGTTTGATAAGTAACAATGGAGAGTTGTATAGCACCATGAGCTACTTACCCATCACATGCATATTAGCAGTATATAGTCATTAATGCAAAAAATAATA